>VUJU01002893.1:13326-31679 GCA_009835225.1 Aphis craccivora | reverse complement strand
ATTATAATAATGTAACGTAAAAAACTACGCACTGCATATAATATAGAGCTCGCCAAACTAGCGAGACAAAAACGAGCGTTACTACGTACAAAAACGTAAAACTGCAATTGCACGCGGTAACGCGCTTTTTGTCACACTGGTTTGGCGTGCTTTATATTATATGCAGTGCGTTTTCAAGCGGTGTGTTTAACGTGCGGTTAAAACACAATAAAATCACGTTTTCACCGTTTCTCAAAACTGCTCTATAGTGTGGCTTGGCCCTAAAATCCATGTCCGTTTCGTGCAAATTTATCCACATTGTGTAATTACACATGTAAAAAAAAATAATTCCGTTTCGTGAACGGGATGAAATTTCTATCTATTTCACGAAACGGGCCAGAACATTAAATGAATGATATATATAGGTATATAATTTCTAGAGAGTATAATAATGACCAAAATATTGTTTTAACTTGATCATTAGTAATCAAGTTAATTTAACTTACTTGACGTACATCCCCTAATCCATAGGGGGAATCAGAATAATATGGTTCTTTTCTTAGTACATAAGTACTTAATGAAACTTCTCCTTGAAAATCGATGAATTTAGAGGTTACAGACTTTTTAATTAAATTGTTTTTAATCAATTCTTCACAGATTTCATTTGGATTAAGTTTTGATACATTTTTTTTAGATTTGTTCTTAGACTTTCCTGAATTTTTTTTTTTTGGCTCTTTATATTTCTTTTCTATAATTAGCTTATATAGCATATATGAAAAACTAAAATTTAAAAATGTATATAATATATTTTAATGACAACTTTACTTAAGTCATGAGCATATGCCATTTTTAAAAAATTTAATTCTTCCTTAATAGTTTCATCAACTAAAGCTCTAAGTTCTACTTGAGCCTTTGAATGAATTTCAGAATTTATTAAATCTTCCCTAGGTTTATTTTCTACTCCATCATGTAATGCCCAATTATTATCATATTCATTAAACGTGTCTTTAAACCATTCCACTAATTCACTTGGTTCTAAAATGACACCCACAATTTTAATAGCTGCTGTTAACTTTTCCCTAGTTTTTGCGGTTTCTATATTTTTTTCTTTTTCCTACATAATAAATTATAGGTACATTCAGATATTGTTTGTTTTTATTTTTTATTATTCACGCAAATTTATTATATGTCAAGTATTAATATATATTAATACATTACAATTTGATTTTTTTCTGTTAATTGTTTCATTAGTTCCTTTCTCTCTTTGGCTGGTTTGTTTTCAAATTCTATAATTATCATAGAAAGTATTTCAGCCATTTCTATAGTCATCCACCTTCCTGTTTGAAGAATAGCTGAACCTCCAAGCGGTAATCGCTGTTTTAATGCTGACTTATAACGTATATCGGGTATATTTAAATCTTTTAAGATAGCTGGCGATAAAACTAGATAATACAAATATTATAAATTATGATATAATTGTATGCAAATAATTAGTTTTACTTATCGGTGGTAATCCGATAATATCATTATTATCGTCAGAGAACATGATAGGTTTCGAATCTGGCCATGTCGGTAAATGGTGACACATTTCAAAATATTTCCATACGTACGCTCTAAGCTCATCTTCAATGTCTTCTATTATTTCATGTTTATTGCGTTGGACAAAATTTTCTTCTAATTTAATAACAACTTTACGATACTCTAAGTCTGCTTCAGCTTGTTGTTTTTGAATTGTACCCTCAAGTTCACGATTGATATTAAAATTTAGTTTTTCACTAGTTATATGCATACCTATAATAATCAATTTAAATACATTTTTATAGTATACTCGTATGTATAAATTTAAAATTAATTATTTTTTATTTAATAAAATAGAAATAGTAAAATTTTAAGTAAATATAACTTTGTTATGAATATGAAACATTAATTACTTATTCACATCAGTGATTAGAAAAATATAATTTAAATTTAATTAATTTAGTATTCTTTGCATTGAAAAATTATCATTATAATTATACCAAGTAGAATATTTCGTCTTTGTTTCCTAGCTTTAGTTTGAATCATCAATCGATAATATCTCCAATATCGTTGAATCTTGATTGCCGCTTCTCTACCTTTTTCTTTACTAGGCTGTTTATACTTCCCAGAAATTATGTTGTTTCTAGTTATTCTAGCAGATATTACTAAATTATTAAAAATTAAAACGATTAAAAAATGTCCAATAATTTTAATTAATTTAACATAAATTTATATGCATATTTACATTCATTGACTGTTACACGATCTTTTACTGCTCTGATATGTTTTTGAATGAGTTTTATAGCCAATTCTCTTGAATTGTCTTCACTTGTAATTATTTGAAATGTTTCAGGTTGAACATCAAAAACAAATTTGTCTACATCAAATTGAGATTCTGATGATTCTTGACTAGTACTAGATAGCTTTACATTTTCTGTTTCAATACTTTCGCTTTGTATTTCGCTTAATAAGCTGTTATTGCTTTCTTCTATCACAATACGGTTTTTTATTTTATCAATTTTATCATCCATATCATCTAAAAATGATTGTCTCTCATTTCGAAAAAATCTAGGTACTCTTAATTCAAACTGGTCATAGGTTATTTTCATATTATTCAGTTCTTCTATTATCGGTCTATACCCGCATAAATATTTCAAAATGTACAAAATAATAATATGTTTTTTTAAACATACGTGTATATTGACAATTCTTCACCAATAAGAATTTGTTTGAGCTCAAGTATTCGACCAAAAGTGCACATTAATAATTTTTTTATAAAAATCCTTAACTGTGGTTGTATAATGTAGTCGTGACATGCTGTTAGTTCGTTACTAGTCACCATATATCTTAAAACATTTAAGGGGAAAATAATTGAATATACATAAATATTTTTAAATAATATATAATACAGATACCTTTATTTATTGTTTATACTTATATATCTATAGTTGATATTTTAAACATTTTATTATTTTTGAAATTTTGTTTTTATAACTGAATGTGTACAATCAATAAAAACATCGGAAAAAATGTATAGTGTATATCACTAATAATATATAATAATGCATAATATATATATATATATTGATAAATAAGGTCAATAAAAAAATATTATATTATTATAAAACATATAATTGTTATTTTTCATTGAAAATAAGTCGTTTTGTAGTACAAATATTAGCACTCAATATGTTTTATTATCAAAAAATACAAAAATAGTAATAACCAATAGGTACTTATTATTAATAATAATTGTACAATGGTAAACAAAAAATCTTAACGTACTATAATTAATAATGAACAAAAAAGTATTAATGTCAAAATGTATATTATTATTAATACCATAAAATGATTAGGTATAGAAAATATATCGATAATTTAAATTCAATTATTAACTGACGTGTTCGTATTAGGTATAGAGAATTTATTTTTGTAGACTACAGTTTAAACAAATCGCATCAGACGTATATATCGATATTATAACTACAATCATATATATATTTATGTAATTGTATAATATATTGCTGTATTGCTGTATTGTTAAAAAATAGCCACAACAATAATTGTATACGACATTTTCGATCGACTGTCAAATTTCATAGATTGAAACGACGATCTAAAATTTTATTAACGTTTGTGGCACTTTATTATACACACGTGTGTTTAATACCCATCACACCAGCGGCCTATATAAATAATAATATTGTATCAACATTAGATATTATCATAATACCTAACGTACAGCCTGGCTGCATTCGCTCGCAGCAGATTTTTTTCGGTGTCCGGGGCGGCGGCTACGAACGCTCGATCGTCCCTGTCGATCTGTCGCAGCTGCCCGATGACTTCCTTCCACGACGGTCCGACGTTACAGCGGTAGTTGTAGTCGACCATATGTTATGTCACCAAAACAATCTCGAAATCGTGATGATGGACGCTTATGTTAAAATTGTACTCATATAATACCCGTACCTGTATCGCGTTTAGGTAATGTTCTATACCCGATGATGTCGTGTCCTGTATGGTGCGACGAAGACGGCAACGGCAGACCGAAAATCGAGGGGAAAGACGACGATCAAAATATTATATTTTTAAAAGTGAATAGTTAAACACGAGGAATACGTGACCAATCGTGCGAACACAACACCTCCTACTCCGGCCGTGCGGCGTTCGTATAATATATTACTATTAGATATATATAATATTATTAATATTATAATGTTGTGTTGTGATGGCAATAACAATAATGCGCGCACAGCGGCGACGTTACCTTGGTAACGGAGATTCGACCGCGGTTACGTCGTGTCGACCGCGCGAAAAGCTCACCGCCCGACGAGGTGAAACCAGTTGTGCGGCGGCTCCCTCTCCAAAACGACCAAAACGGTTATACGAGGGACGCCGACCAATACGCGACCGACAGTATCGACTACGATCGTTTTTCGCGTTTGTAATACGAAAGCATAATAAAAAAAAAAAAATAATAAAAAACGATAATGTGTAAGAACCGTGTGCGCGTGTATTATAATATTATTAACGTAAGCAGTATGGCTGCGGCCGATCCGGTTGTCAATCGGTACATCGATCTCGACGGTCAGGTCCTCCCGCTCGCCGCGACGCCCCCGCCGCCGTTCTTATTTTAATTATTTAAATTCGTATTCCACAGGACCAATACAGCAGTTTTTTTTCACATCGACTTAGTTATCCGTACGAAAATAATTTAAACAAGATTACTTGATTTAATCATACATTATCGTATACAATGTTTATTTTGATTTTGGAATCTTAAACCATTACCTATAAAACCCGTGACGATAGATCACGAATATACGTAATACTGTATATATAAGTCTTATACAAGGTAAATATAATATTCTGATATCCAATTACGATCGTATTATATATCGAGTTATTTCACGATCAATTGTTAATTTTATTTTCTTCCCTAGCTGTTCCATGTATACAAAAATTAAAATGTTAAATTTATATATTATGTTAAAATGTTAGCTGCAGTGTAACCACTGCGTTACTTATTTTCTTACGTAACTCATGAAATAATATATTTTAGAGAATATTCTTATTCTAAATAAACTTTTATATATGATTTATTTATTAAAAACAAATACAAAAATGAATAAATATAAATTATAATATGTTAATTGATGAAATATGGAAAATAAACCCAACAAATAACTACTGCCACAAGGATGTTTGATGCTTACTTATTATACTATTTATATTTACGTATAATTATTGAGTATAGTATAGGTACCTAATAGATGTATTCAATTTGAATGTCATCCTAAATCGTATGAAAAAAAAATCAAATTTTAGATACTGCAGAGGATAATTTGTATTTTTAGCAGTGTAAATTCTTAATAAACTAAATTATTTCAAACAGATCGCATATACGTCAATCAATATAATTAATTACCACGTCAAATGGTGTATGCATAGGTTTATAATAAAAATATCTAACATTATATTTCCAAATATTATTTTAATTTATTTTAAATCACTTTAATCTATTTTTCCCCCTTAATAATAATTCCAATAAGAATAATTTACTAGAAATCTGGCATTACATTTTCAAGTCTATTAGATAATTAAACTGAACATTTTGTGAATTTTTACTACATAAAATGATCCGCAAACATTTGAGACTTGCAACAATTTTGTCTGTCAATCTATAAGTTGTTCCATACTAAGTATTCTATATTCTATAATATAATAAATATCTGTGAGATAACTACTAAGATATTTTTATAGAATAAGAAATAAATAATATAAATTGATTATTATCATCGCAACATCTCTAACATGAATTTATTATTTGTTCAAAAGATTATTGTATATTGATTTGTAGATAACTATAACTATATACTCACGATTTTATAATAAAGCTTAAATAGGTTTTTCGTGCAGATTTATAGTAATTAGATAAAGTATTATTTTATTAAATAATAGGTTATAGTACCTATACCTACTATAAAAGTACAAATAAAGTAATATTTATTTGACAAAATATTAAAAATTATAATATTTCGATGTGATTTAACAACTTAGACATAAAAAAATACAACTCACTTGATTCTTATAAAATAAGATTATATGATAGTGAACTATAATTCCAGTGAAAAATAAAATTCGAAACAAAGTATGAATGATACATTATATATAATATATTGTAAGTAATATAATGTTGGCATTTAAATAAAATTAAATATATTATATATATATATAATATTATACCACATACATGTATATTATATTATGTAATAGTATACATTTAAATGTGGAGTGGAAGTACTATACATGTTATATTATATGGTGAATTTATGGTGGCAAGTAGAGTGAAAATATCTTAAAAACATTAATTGTACGCGCGCGTCTACTACCTAATACGCACTGGTTTGACGCTGCAGGGTAAACCACCCGAGTTAATGCAAATTCGCCGTTTTCCATTCGAACAACAGTGGTAGTGGTGACTCCCGTTTTGAAATGTTTCTCTACCGACGTTGCAGATGTCGTAGTTCCCATGCTTGCGGGCCCATAATCTAGAGTATAACAGCACTACGTTACGAAAAACTTCAGTAGGAATTTTCTTAAAAAATATATCGTATCGACTAATGGTTTTCCCCGGTCCCCGTTCAAGACTTAGTTTGAAAACATTTAAATGCAATTACTTCCCAAATAATAACTCCGCCATTCATCAGTATTGTATTTGGATTTAACATTTTATTCAAAATTCAAAACAGTCTAATTTAATTAATTCACGTTGTGAATTAATACAACCTACTCGTATAATGTCTGTGTTACCATACAAATTTGCATTAACATTATCATTCGTTTAAATCAGATTAATTTTAAATAGTTAGGTACTTTAACGCTTATAGTACTAAATATGACGCACTTTATATAAAAAAAAAGTACTCATACAATAATTAATATTTGTTTACACTGAAAAATGCTGTTTTTAAAACACAATATTTATTTGATGAATTTTTGTATTTTTATAAATATAGTATAGGTATATGTTTAATATAATACCTACTTATATACAAAACAATAAAGCATAAACACGAGTTATACATCATAAACTTGAAAATAGTTTACATCAAATATTAAATGTTACTAGCATAATATAATTAGCTAAAAATTAAAAATGATTAACATATTATTCGTACTTTAAACGTATCAAATGCAGTTAAATAATTAAATTGTACAAAAATAAAACTTTAACAAAATAACAATCTTTATTTAAATAATTAAATATAACTTATTAAATCAAACAAAAATACGAAATATATACATTTTAATGATTTAACTAAATTATTTTTAGACGTGAAAATCATTGGCTGTCATTCTATGGAAGTAGCATCATCATAGTCGAAAATGTTCGGTGAGTTCGATTATTATTTTAATGATGAAAACATTACTAAAAAAAAAAATTAAAAAGTTATATTTTAAGTAAAAATGATGTAAATGCATAGGTATTATATTGGAAAGTGTTTTTTTTTAATTTTTAGGATGTATCCTACTACTATAGTAAATTATCAGTATCAATAAACCTATAGGAAGGCGGCAATAGGTCCTCAATCGGGGAGACAGGTGAATTCCAGAAGGCGTGTCGTGTATATATATATATAAAAGAATGATAATTCTATTGTACTGGATCTAAAGAGGATGTATATATATATTTATATACAAACGACCCTGTCTATTAATTATTGTTTATTCATAATCAAACAAAGCCGCTTTTTCCTAGTGTACGTGTATATATATTATATACTATGGGGCATTTGGGCCACGCAAATGATACGTTTGGCGGTCGCGAGGAGACAGTAAGATTGTACCGGGGGTGGAACCGACCCTTGTAGACGGGAAATGATGATGATAGTCTTAAGTAAATGGCGTCAATTTTTTGGTCAGCTAGTCCCGACCAGCTATACACACCCAACATTAGTGCGTTTTATATAACGCCCATAAAGATAAAAAAATAAAATATATAAAACATTGCTCTATAACCCCGACGTGCTTATGTCGTTATGTGACTTTATACCTGTAATTACTGATACACACACACATGCACACATATAACATAGATATACTAATACACGCACGTTGAACCCTGAAGCCGTGGGAAACGGGTAATGTACCACTAAATCTTCCGACACTCGTAAGGATCGAAAATCGCGCGTCTGTACGTATAGCACGTGTTCAAAATTATTTGCAAACGGCAATAATGTGTTACGTAGTATAACTCTTAAATGGTAACATGTTATTTACTTTTTGTATAAGGTATTTTTTTCCAAAAATCCAATACAAAAATATATAATATATATATACATATTTACAGTGTTTAATGCGAATATATCCAGCGCTTTCATTGCGGCGCATCTTCAATTACAACGAATAATATATTATACTGAATCGTTTTCGACCGTTTATTATAAAATATTAAATTACGTGTTGGTACTCGTAGATCAATCGCGTGTTCGAACCTTTTATATTTATTTTAAACATCGTTTACACAAATTATCCTTTTCAAAATATACTGTCTGTAAAATATATCTTTTTCTGATTTCTAAAGGGTCCGGAATTATTAGTCTAATTCGTCAATTATTAGGATTATTATTATTACTATTAAAAACGTTTTATCTACAATTATTGTCGAACAAATCAAGTACCGGTTTGGATGTTTATTTTTTAAGTATCATGCTATTTACAGTTAATACTTTATTGTTAAGATCAATAATTTAGGTACCTACCTATAAATATATTCCTTTTTCACAATGTAATGACAGCTTTGACCATTAGCGGTAAAAATTATTAACCAGCAAGGTTATATTTTTATACAAAAAGTATATGAATTGAAAAATATCATTGTATTTTTTATTCATAGCTCTAATAGAATATATTTTTATTTTATGAAATTATCGAATGATTATAGTCGGGCAGAGGTTCTCAAACTGTGCGGGTTGCATAAAATTTTAAAATGTATTTAATATAATATATTATATTATATTTCTGCAGTATACAGTTCGTTAACGAGCGTTAATTTAATATTTCATTACTAATTAAATATATATATATACCTATATTATCATTAATATTTGGTGTAAATTAAAAATTATTATTAGATGTGTTTGTCTTTTAGCCGTTTTATACACGTTGTTGCTCACACGTAATTATTATGCATTATTTTTTGTGATGACTGATAATTAATGATCGCGATTCAGTATAATTAAATATTTTTACTACTGTAGATATTTTAAAAAGTGTCGAAATTATATCTATTATTAAATACAAACAAGTATATTCAAAACGAATAATGAATTTACATATTGTAATATAATTTTAATACATATTATATTACATGCATATTATTGTTAAAAAACATTGTGACATATAAATTATAATTATTATTTGTAATGATGTAAATACCTACTTTTTAAAATATCTATTGGAATTTGGATTCATTTATATTACCTACCTATATGTATTTAAATTTGTTTAGTTATAATTTAAAGACAGGTATAAAGATGATTGTTTTCAGTTAATTAGTTGATATATTTTAATGTTTAGAGCATTAAACCTTTTGATCTTCTATACTGTAAACATATTAAAAACTGAAATTACTTACTAAAAAAGAGTATATCTATAACTGTAAATGTGTATTCTGTAAGTAATTGATTGGGTAGAATTCCATTTTATTTTTTATATTTGTATACTGTAGGTACAGTATTTACTGCCGTTTGTCTTACTGTATGTAACAATAGAATAATACAAATTGGTAAATGTAATTATCATTTTAAAATATGTAACCAGCATGGGGTTGATTATTTAAAAGCGGCATAGTTACTTACACAGAAAAAGGGTGGGAAACCGCTACTCTGGCGGTTTTTGGACACTTACAATGCATATGTTTAAGAACAAATTAACATTTCCCTATACCTATAACACTAAAATGATTCACTAGAGTTCATATTTATTTTAATTATAATCTTAATTTAGGTATTTTGAATAATAGCAAAAAAAAAAAAACGTGAGAATCAAATATAAATAAATATTTAGTCATAAATAAATTAAAAAAGAATAAAAATAAAACTATTTAAATGTAATAATATATAATATGCTATAGGTTTGTCATTAATAAATTATTTTTAAACAAAAATATAAAATACTTTAACAGTGCGTGCAGTATTTTGTACTTTGCGATATGCGATTGATTGAATATTGTAAAATTTGCTCTTGATAATTATAATGTTTATTGTTTATCCATCAAAACAAACACTCAAAACTACATAAATAATATAATAATTAATAATTATAATAGTGTAATTGTAGTGTACGAATCATTAAGTTTTAAAAAGAGCTTTGTAGTAAGGTAAAAAATATTCCTGAGAAGTTTGAATGTAATTATTGCATTTATAAAAATTCAAATAAAAAGTGTTCCTACTTTCCACCGACTGCAGATTTACAAATAAAACAAATAAATGCACATATTAAAATATCATCAACTGTCATTGGTTAGTATTGTATGTAATTGGTAATACAACTAAAATCTTTAATGTGCACTAAACAACATGCACAAATGTTTTGTATATAAATTAATGTATTATAATATAGTTATATCTAAATTATAGTTCGAATAATGTTCTGAAAATATTGCTGTTATTAAGGCGTAATGAATATCAGTGAAAGTAGTAAACATATATATTTTTTTAATCAAATGTTTTTTTTATTATTATTATTGAATTTAATTATTTCTTTCAAACTGTGGTTATTTATATTGGTAAGTATTTGTATCAAATGATTGAATTCAAACGTTAACCGCGTATTGGGATAATAGGATCTCAATAAAGGGACCCACTAAAAACGCCTTTATGCACAATAGCACAATTCGAGCTGTTTTAATGGTAAAATGGGGAGAATAATGTGAACACCTGTAAAAAAAAATGTAAACGTCCATACATAAATCTATACACTTTTTCAAAAATAATGTCTGAGAAAGAAATATAGGTATAATCTTGTACACATTATATTCAATATAAGTGTCTACCCAATTGCAGAATTTATTATATAATAGATTAAAATTATTTCAAATTTAAACATGAAATATCGCTATTTAAGAGATAATTTCAGAGTTTGAAAACTGTACTTATTCTACAGACACTTGCTAAACTTCTCATAATTATTTGAAAGTTAAAATATTACTAACAAAAATACTTATTCATTTACAATAAAAAATTAGTATGGTGTTAAACATTAAATTTCATATTTGTGATGAACATTTTAAACTTAACTCTGATTTTTATATTTTTTTGTTAAACGATCATAATAATAATATGTAAATGTACATTGATATTAATTATTTTGCACGCTTTGATAATAATGATTTCAAGTCAGTGAATAAAATATAGGAAACTTAACTTGCATCTTGTAAATGTTAGATTTCTTAGAGTATTGCGATAACTACCTTATTCAATTATTAGCAATGTAATACTCATTTCTCAACATACTGCAGTGTTAATTATAGTCGTACACCCAAAAACCTCTATTTTTAATAATTTCAGACACGGTCATTAATTTAATTCAAGTATTTAAAATACAAACGATAAATCGAATAGAAATAATGATAAATCATTTAATTATTATTTTAATCAAAAATTCCCCCACAAAATGTATACCTATTATTTTGGTATAATATTTGTTCATGATTTTTGAGAATTTCTAACATAAAAAAGACGTCACTTATGTTTTCTAATCTTATCGTTGTCATAAGATAGATTATTTCCAACGTACGTATGAAATAACCTAAGACACTATATAAACAGTTTTATGATTTTAATTGACATGGTTAAGTTAAGTAATAATGACAGTTTGACACAAATACACAATTTGCAATCTACACGTTTTATTTTAATTATACATTGTGGTGCTCAATCCATTTGTGTGGAATACTAGTCATTAAAAATACTTTATAATGATGTTTATTCAATACTTAAATGGATGACCTTAAACAAATGTGGAAACTTTTATATATTTAATTAGTTATGACTTATGGATTTAATTTACATAATATTAATACACTGCATAATATAGATATTTTATTGATAAACTACAATGCACTACGACTACATGCATAATATTATTTACTATTTTACTACTTTTTAATTGTTATATATAGACATTAGCCATAAATATATATAGTTAAGAAATTACGAAATATTTAATAACTTTATGTGTAATTTTAAAAGTATTTGATGAGTCAATATATACAAAGTACCTATTATATTAAATTAATAATTTATTTTTTTAATTTGTTTTAATAATAATTGTTTTATGAAGTAAATAAATAACTTACTAAGTAAATATTAATACCACTTCAATTTAAATTTCAAATACTCATATTAAATCACACAAAATAACGTGATACATAAGTATAAAGTACTTAATATATTTATAAGTTCTTCAAACTTTCGTTGGAACTTAACCCTATGTGCTTTTAAATACTATGAATACAGAGTATATATGATCCATAATTCATTTCAATGTCTATAGGTACTCTATACGCTCGTTGTTTTGCAAATTATATTTTTACATAATTTGATCACCTTGCAAATTATTTTGAATAAGTTATAATTTTTAAATCACTTTTTTCATCGTTAATTGGTTTTTAAATGACAGAATACGCTTTTAATTTATTTCAAATCAAAATTATTTTTGGATTATTTTGATACATAAAAATCGAGTTTTAAATGATTACTAATTTATTGCAATCTTTAATTAATAAATAATAATTAATGTTTGTACCTTAGATTATCTGAGTATTATAGCACAAGTGTACCAGCAAGATATGTTGGTCATCTACTCCATTTCGTTAAATCTTAAATACTTATAACTCATCTATAATTAACCGCTCGTTAAAAAGGTTTACGTATTCATATACCCCAAATCCCAATATAATAATATAAGTATACAGCTGCAGAGTATAAAAATTAAAAAGAAATTTTGTTATTCACAAAAATGTTTAGTACTCATTAGTACCTAACTCTCGAACTATATATTTTGTTATTTTGAGCTCTGGCAAATAACAATAACTAATTTTCAATTTTCAATGCAATTAATAAAATTATCAACTCTATTTTTTAGTATAATATTACTTATTATCAAAATGCTTAACTTCTAATTTCTTAAACTCAAACGAATATTGTTAATCGTATTTAAGAAATTGAGATTCTTATTGCCATTTGTCAAGTATCAAAAGAACAAAATAAAGTTTTAGTGTGCATCTTAATAAAATATAGAGACACCCAATAACTAGAAAAGAAGAGTCATTTACATTATTTAATAAAAAATGAAAAACAAATCCCAAACTAATTAGTGAAGTATATTGATTATGGTTTATGGATTAAATTTATTATTATTATAAATACTAATAATCGGCAACCACGATTGTCACATTATATTTCGAAAATAATTTCTGTAAACAGTTGATAACTGTATATATTTACCTAATAATATTATTATATACAATAATCTGCCAGTGCGGTCGAACCACTGAAAAATACATTATTACCATTATCCTCTCTGCGGGTCGTTGTTAGCATTTTTTTTTTTTATTCTCGTTATATATTTTGTTTCAATAATTTTTTAATTGGTCAATAAAAACCAAGCGGCAGCAAAGATTTATCGTATTCGGTGCTGGTATTGCGTGCGTTTAAATTGGTTTCTTGCCCGGTAAAATTTATTCATGAAATATACCGTATAAACGCGTTCGCTGCCGATGAGATGTATGTGTGTGTGTGTTTGTGTGTATGTTTATATACACCTGCTATACGAATGCAATTCCGAAGGTTGTAAATCCATTATCAGCGAAGAGGTATAATAATGTACACGTATAATACATATATATATGTGTGTGTGTGTGTGTGTACACAGTATGCGTACGAATTTTTTTTTCATTTCATTTAATTGTTCTTCCTTTAACTACGTCATCTACCTGGCTCTCTGTGTGTCGATTATAGTGTGCATTTAAATTTAAATAAGCATACAATAATTGGTACAAATCATACAAAATGACTATGCAGCAATAATAATTAGATGTATATTACATTATAATATTATTTTTCAGGGATTGAACCGCAATGCTATGTCATGCGGAGATCTCAGTACCTAAATTGGATTTAGATTATAGTTGCAGCTATGGTGTGATGTTAATAACATTGCATATAATATATTATAATATTATAGTAATGATTTGATTTATTTTTTTAAAGCTATAATAGGTGTAATAAAGTATAATAATTTCGTATTATCAGATGCAATTAATATTATTGCACGACTGCTTCAAATACTAAAATCCAAAGTAAACAAAATCATTTTATACAAAATATAAATGCTTCATACACAAATTAATAAATCGAGTTTTCTAATAATTAGTAATAAATCCTAATTCTACAATAAAATTAAATTTCAAATAATCACCCTTATTAAAATAGAACAATTTATATTATACGTATTGTTTAGTGGTTACGCAAATGGTATTTCAGTCAGATTAATACAATAATTATATAATTGCACGTTATACGAACTTATATATAGTTAATCACTCATCATTTTATTGTACAGATACTATTTATTATTGTATAAAAGTTTAGATATATAGGTTTTGATCGTGAACATGCGTTTTTTTTAAATATATTAGGTATGCTTATTTTTTTTTTTTTTTTACATATAAAAACAAAACAATAATAACCGAGCCTGTTTACTATCGATGATTTTTATTATAAAATACATTCTTAAAATTATCTATAATTTATTTTATTTTTTGTCTTGTTGTAAATAAGTCTAAATACATGTAGAAATAAAATACATGGGTTAATGTTTTCATAAAATAGAAACGTGTATCGATTCAAAACCATTAATTAAATTTTTCGAATATGTGCCTTATTATAACATTTATGCATAAAATCGAGAGAAATATTATGCGTATACCGATCAATTTTATGCTACAAACAAACCTTCGACAGTTTATTAGAATATTTACATGATTACTTGGAGCACCATGTTTTCTTAAAGTTTTGGTACACCGTTGCGTTTCACAAATTGCCGGAGGCTGTACACAGTACGCATATTATATACATATATATTTTTAGTTTTTACGCATACATTATACGATTTGTTACGCACCTCTAAATATGTGTAATATGTATTGACTATTGACTGTTATTGACTGTTGAAACTATGAGTATAGGAATTTCTTGGCATACCATTCAATCTTAATCATACTGAAAGGATATACATTTCTTACTGGTGTGTACTTAAACAAACATTTAAATGGCATGAATATAGTATATCTATATGATTAAAGAAGGAATTCCAATTATTATATTGTTTTATACAAATAGCTAGATATGTGTGTATACTTAAACTATAATTACGTGTCATACTCATTTCCATGAATATTTTTTAAGATTCAATTAATTTTTTTTTTATTTATTTAATTTTATTGTTTAGAACAGAACCAAATAAATCTCTCCTATATCATGTTTTATACACGTGTAACAATTATTTATTATATACCTAGTCTTTTTCGAAAAATAAAACAAAAGAGACAAATCCTTTATAATTTATGTATTTAACACTATGACTACATTTAATAATTTTAATCAAGGATATATTTGTAAAATTTAATTTATTTTTTTAAATTAGAACATAATAAGTATATAATATAGTACAGTAGATTAGTTATTTCTTAAAGCGTTGTATATATAGGTATATATTATTTATTATTTATTTGTATCATGTTGGTGTCAAAACCGTTTTATTGACTATACAAATATTGAAAAAATAAGTATTCTAAACTCCCCACTGTACATCGTAAAATATTATGAAATCAGTTATATGAATAACTATGATTCATAGAACATATTATAGAGAACATTATACCTACTAATATATTATAACTTCACGAATAAAGTTATTTATAATTTATATATTACATCAACTATTCACTCTACATCATATAATCAAATTGCTTACACATAAGGGTTTTTTTTTTTTTAACAAAGCATATAATATAATTATTATATGTTATCATAATATTACCTACAGTAAATATGGAATATCTTAAACCGAGCTATATAAGATATTCCAATAAACTAAATAATAATATATAATAACCTTAACTCCCTTTTATACGTCTTGTACTTATAATATGGCTGTATCGTAACTAATGTCCTGGAACGCACGCATTTCTGTCGATCCGAGGAAACGGCATATAATTTATGGACTGCCGTTGAAATCGCCAGCCGGCTGGCGACGGCGGTGGCAACGGCGGCTTATCATCGATAAATCATCCATACCTCGGACAATATAATGTGCGATAGTAAATTACCGTTGGACGGGTGACGGGGTTTGGAGAAGTGTGCGAGGAGGGATAGAACTGCCGCCGAGAGAGATTGATACGTGAAGTATTCGGATCATCGGTTCTTGTGTAGTTGTTTTTTTTTCCATGTTACCTATACATTATGCGCCAAGATTATAATAAAGAACAATTTGAATATTTTAAAACCATAATGTCTGACCCGAGGGCACGCGTCCTGCACCTTGACGTGGTCTCGTAATTAGAAATTTAGACTGTTGTTTAAAACAAGAGAACGACGACAGAGACGGAGATAGTGTTTGCAGCTAAGGGGAACAGGGTGAAAAAAACACCGAAAGAAAATGACGACGTCTCGTAATATATTTATATATATATATATATATGTGTATTATAGCATATACATTTTTTTCGAGATAATATTATTATTAAGATTTTTCGTTGCGGTTCCAGGCACGGCGATAAATTCATTCTGTCGGTTGTAAATTAAAACTCCATTTTTCTAGATAGGTATAAAACGCGCGCGTAACCTGACCCTACGATGGACCTACTTTTTTATATATTTTTTCCAATTTAACTCACCGCCCGCGTTAGTTCTGTTTTATTTATATTAATCGTTTATGTCTTCCTGCTATAAATATATCTGCTGCTCTCATACCTAATTTCTACTTGGCAGCGAGTTTTTTTCTTGTTTCATATGTTGATAAATGTGAGATTGTCTACATGCATATATGTATATGCCGCTATGCATGTTCATTTACCTATGTTAATTTTTGTAACCCCATAAATGAGCGCGGAAAACAAAATTTCAAACAAACAACGCGCATGAATATAAATGATACGACGAGCGTTATTATTTCTTCCACAGCCACCCACGTACGTGATGGCCAAATTAAATGTATATATTATTTTCTTCTCCGCCGTCATTTCATAATCAACGATATTATATTAAATATAAATTACACAAATCCCTATACGTTTTTCCAAGCCATCATTATTCCACACAAATTATATCATGCTTGGTTTTAAACGGTTTTTCGTTAAAAAAAAAAACACATAATCATCGGTTTCGCTAAGAATCATGCAAACTTTAAAAATCAGACCGCATACAGGCAAATCTATTATAAAAATACGCGTGAATTCATTTGTTAACACAAATTAATTTTCTGACCTAGACGTTTCTACCACCGTAGTCGGACGTTCTATTCCGTATTATTGTGATGATACAGAACAGCTACAGCTATAGGCCTAAGGTAGCGTGTAATGTCCACTGCGGGAGGTCGGAAGCGACAAACCTCCCGCAGTCGCCGACTCAACAGGGGCTCTTCGGGCCTGTCCGGCCGACAAACCGATTGTATGTATTCTAATTGTCGACAGTAGTAAACGGGTGTTTGTCTGCTACCGTGTGACTATACGACGCGATGGCGACGGCACTATTTACATATTATTATTATCATATCGGTTCACCAACGACTGAGGCCCCCCGTGGAAAGTGAACCGGCACGTGCTACCGAAAATTCAAATAACAATGCACGTTTGTTGTGTATGCTTACTGAATTCCACTTTCAAGCGGTATTAAGAGTTTTCCTATGCAGATTTATTAATTTACCAAACTGATTTTGGAATAGTTTTTCCGTAAAATCGTAAATCGACGGTATTTATACAACAGGAAGTGTTTAGCAGTATAATAATATAGTTTATCTTATTAGTTCGTAACATATATAATATATTATTTTGTACCCGTCATAGACGTCATAAGCATTAAAGTTTTATGTGTTTATGTTAGTAACATTGTTTCTACAATATATACTATACATGTATATATCAATATCATATATATTGTACATCCTATGCTGGCTATTTTATACTATTATTGATAACTGGAGACCAGATAGAACTGCAGCTGCTGTTTGTACTAATTACTCGAATTATATCAGTACCTAATCCTTATATAATCTTAATAATAACTAAT
>VUJU01002893.1:0-13276 GCA_009835225.1 Aphis craccivora | reverse complement strand
TTATATAAATAGGTAAATAATTTACTATGAAATTTATTTTATCTTGTTAAATTAAATTGGTTTATGAAATGTAGGAAGAAATATATAAATAGATAGTGTACACTATATACGTATATCATATGGCATGGTGATTTAAAATTTACCTGCAAATTGTTTTCCTCCATAAAATAAAAAATATGACCCTGGTAATTTGATTTACGCACGTATATAAGTTCATTTTGGCTGCAAAATATTAACACGCGTGCAAATAGTTATCTATATTCATATAAATCGAATTTGTTCACTTACCCTAAAACGGAATATTTTAATAAGTAAAATGTAACATGTTATATGCAAAACTTTTTACTGTCAGCCTTATATAATAGTATAATTAATTCATTGTTATATACGTGGCGTAAGTGGTATTTTACACGTGTATCGTGTATATTATATAGATAGATAGGAACAAGGTACAATACGACATGACTGCAGCTAATGAATTAACTTATACAACTATATATATGTATTTATGCCATTATAATAATATAATATAATATGGGGAGTATTTACAATTAATTATATTACCTATATTTGTATCAGACCATATTATATTATTAAGTTCTATGTTATTGACGTTTTGCTCCTATAGATAAAATATATTTGTACAATCTTTTTATTTTATCGAAATATTTGTTAACATAAAATATAGAGGTATTCGTAATGGTTGTATTATAAACATCACAATAGTTATTTAAAGTATTTGTAGGTCGTAATCATATTGCTTTCTCATAAATATATTGTTATGAGTTATAAGACGTTATTGAAATGTAGTTTGAAAAACAATTAAATTATTTAAATGTACCTATATTTTTTTTATTTTAGTCGTTTTAATCAGTGGTACCCAACTTTTTTTTTTCGTAGATAAAAAAATTTAAAATGTTGCATTTGTATTATATGGACCACCAATTATAGAAAAACAATGCATAATAATAATAAAAAAATTAGACACGGATCGACAAAATCACTGATATAACGAATGCCTTGATTCCTAAACAAATCAAAAGATTTAAGAAAGAATTTAAAAATAAAATTATAAATAACATATAAGGGTCAGCAAATATCGTAAGTATACAACAAATCGTTAAAATAATAAATTTCAATGTATAATAATACCAATAATACCTATACCTATAACGGCTATAACCTACTTTAATACAACATTACCAAATACATTAACTATCATTGAAAATATCCTAATACGTTTATATATATAAAAAAAATATTGTATTGTTAATGTGACTTATCATAACTAATTCAACTTTACCTTCAAAGAAATATACATTAATATATTATTATAGTATATAATATATTTAAACACGATAGCTTGTTTAAAACCGTAGGTATATACTTATTTATTATTATATTATTCTTATGTTTGATAATATATTTTTTAATTGGACTCTGTAAAATAATATACAACCATGTTATAATCATTTTTTCTATAAATTTTAATAGTTTGTCCAATATACGTTACATATTATGTGTACCTATATAAATTATGTATCCCAAATATTAATTTATAACTTTATACATCGTAAACATATTTTTATGAATGACTGGAAATCCGCATAAATATATAACTCTATATTTTATTATTATATCATTGTAAGTTACCTACACAGGTTAAAAAATGTAATAGTTTATGCGATGACTTTAATTGGAATACGCGAGGTATCATTAACATATAGAATAGATTATCAATACAATTTATGGTACATCAATAGAGAAAATAGATATTGTAGAAGTACATTATGACATTATGTCTACAATTTTCTCAATGAAAAATATTGAAATTAAAAATCAAATGTTATTTTTCATAAATGTAACATCTAGTTCAGGCATACAATATATCTATTTCACCTAGGTATAATATAACAATATGTAATTACCTATGTAGGTAATGGGTAGAGATATATAGGTGTATGATGTATATTATATATTATGTTTCACAATTTTTTAATGTAATTATTTTTCTCCGCGTGATGACACTGTGCCAGGCTGTTATTTCCTTCCCGCGTCTAGTATTATATACTTTTAATTTCGTAGTACTGATGATGAAAATAATATGATGTGTTTTACATGTGGAATTAAAAGATTGGGCGTTACTGTGGTAATCACGTGGGCTGGTGATAGGAGGAAAGGAAACGGGTTTAAGGAATTTAACGTAAAACACGCGTGTCGTCTGTCAAATTTAACTGCTGTGGTATACACCTCTAATGACCTCAAGGCAACCAACCAAAATGGTCTATCAAAGCCAATAATCTGGCAATAACCTAAAAAATTATAATAATTATAATGTAAATTATACGTAAAAACATACGGACAATAAATAAAAACGTAATTTCACTTTAGTCATATCTGTCAGCGTATCACGTTAAACTTTATATAACTCATTTTTTACGTCAAATTAATATAAATTCTGTAGTTGCATTGAAGAAAATATTAATATTAAATAAATAAAATGCATAGAATTTCATCACTTCTCGAGTAAACTAATGTTTTACATTTAAATATAATAAGCTTATTAAATAATCACAATTTGATCAACCTTTAACTATACATAATATTCTATCTTAAATATAGCTGTTATATTTTTCCAGAATATATAACAAGAAGGTTTTCATAACAGGATAAAACATGTAAATAATTTAACTCAATCAATCATTAAATAAAATAGGTAGTTATTAAAATTATACTAATACAATATTATAACATTTAATTACCAATTTAATTTGATATTTTCCAATATAACGTTGATTAAACACAACCAATATATTAACTTAACTTATAATATATTATATACTTTAAAAATAAGTTTGATAAACCATATTTGTTATCCACTTTTATTTATGGTTCTTTTTACATTTTTGATAAACAGTTTCTACAAGTAGATTTTATACAATTTTCTCAAATGACTAATTCAATTATACTAATATTGTATTAATTTTATCATCAGTGTTTATAAAATTAGGCACGTTTTGACTTAACCAGCGTATAAATAACGTATAGGAACTATTAGAGTACAGGTTTTTATTAATTGATTCTTTTTTTTTTTTTTAATTGTATTAAACTAATATTAGTCATTACGAAGAGATACAACTTTGATTAGTTATTTTATTCAAACATATAAGCCACACGTATTTTTATTTTTACTATTAAGTATTATTACATGTAAAAATTAAAAAAATAATTTCATCAATGATTTGATTATTTTGCGTAATAGATGGTCACCAAAATGTTACACAAGATGTGCCATATAAATATAATAACCATTATGTATATTTTAATTGGTAGATACTCGGTACTAGCAGTATATCATCATTATATATTACATTAGTGGCAAATATTTATTATTTATTTTTAATTTTTTAATAAACGCTTATTCAACTACTATTAGTCATTAGCCTATATATAATATATATCTTATTTTAATATAATTTAACTTGACTATCTGTATATCTATTATGTATTTTACAACTAGTTAAATTTAACATTATTTTTTGACGTAAAATATAATCAATGACAATAATTTTAAAAAAGTTATATATTAAGTGAACGATATCCCCATGTTGGCCAATTGTATACTTTACAGTTTACACAATTATATAATATGTTTATGTTATATATATATATTTGTTTATATCGTTAAAAAAATACACACGAATATATTTCTATTGGTTATATTTTTCCTGAACAATCACGTATCATTGTTTATATTCAATAGTAATTCATCCATCAAACGATATGTATATAGGACATAGGTATATACCTAGCTATAGGTTTATAGGTTCAAATTTTATTATTTTGTCAAGTCATTCTGGTAATGGATAACATTATTTTCCGTACATGCACACTCAAACAACCGTCAAGACACAGTATATAATGTATAATTATTATTATTTAACTCGTTTTGTTTCAAACAGATGAAACGTCCACCTTCCCCTCCACCCCCTCCCAACCGTTCGAAATTTAGTAGGTACCGTAACGAGTATTATACGATGAAATATATATACATATATTATTATTATAATATATAGTATTACACCACTCAATACTTAAGGATATTTCTACGTTAACGCGTGAGTTAAAACCTCATTAACGTAAATTAGATTTAGAATTGGTCGTATTTTACACATATAAATACAGAAACGAATAATGTTTATATTATGATGTAGGTACAGTGCGCATATGAATTACAAAATAATAATATTTCACTAGTTTTACTGTAATATTGGCGCATTATACTACTCACATTCACAACTGCAGTCTGCAGTTATTGTTGGATAACAAATACGAACACGAGAAAAATAATCTAAATGTGTAAACAGTGTTTTTAATCGAAAAAAGTATAAAACGAAAAAAATCCAATTCCAGACCTTCTTGTAAGTCGTTTTGTTATAGTTATAACTTATACTACATACATATTAATATATACGTAATGTAAGTAGGTATATACGTAATTATAATAACGAATATTAAACAAAAACTGGACCAGAATCGATTTGGAATCGAGTTGTTTTCAATTAACAACTCGGCTACGAAGGCAGTTAAATGTGTACACTGTAGGTATATGTAGAAAAAAAAACATCACAACACATAATATATGCGCTGTGTAGACTCGAAATGAAATATAATAATATTACGTATGTCAGATATTACTATAATGTGTGTAAAAATACGCACGGAAGAGATGGTTGCTGTAATGGGGATAATAAATAAATTTTTTTTTAAAAACACGTTTGATGCACGCAGCAGCGATTTTTAAACTTTTATTTCATATTATTTTCTAATACGTCTGCACGTCATAACTCATATTATTATACGTACAAATATGATAATGACAATAATAAAAACAATAAATTTATTGGTAGGTAACGTAATGACGTACTATATAGAAAACCATAAGGCTATGTGTAGGTAATTTTATTATACTGCTGTTGTTGTATTAACGATAATATCATACTATACCTACATACATATACACTATATAGTACTACGTACTTATAATATAGTCCGTAAATGTGTGTCATTAAGAGACTATACGTATAGGTATAACTATATTTTATCGACTATTGTGTAAACGCCTCTATGAATATATAATATCTATGCCCAGAAGTGGAGTAAATGAAATAATAATTATAAGATATGTTATTATATTGCATTAGATATTTAATCTTTATCTTCTACGATGAGACGGAACGTTGGAATTGACATCATAATTCATAATATTATATTTGGGGGATCCAGATATTACAGAGCAGAGCAAACAAATAAGGTTAAGTCGTACACTTTTGCGTTTTATAGACGGAAGTCTATACTTACAGGTAGGTATATGTGAATAAAAAATAATATGATATTAGACGGTATAATATGGTGAAAATCGTATAAAATAATTAACTATTGTTGTAGCGTTCCATTGATATTTTATTACGTTTGTTATAATAATTATAATGCAATTTATCTTCGATCGTATATAATAACTAATAAGATTTCGGACTCGAGTGAAACAACGTGTGGAAAATAAACAATTTGACAAAGATCATTGCCTATTATTTGTTTTCGTCTGAGAAAACAAAGTTCAAGTTATAATTATTAGTTATTGTGAAATTACATTAGATATATAATATTATATTTATAATTTATAAATATATTACACACAGCTAGCGTGTATCTATACATGAGAGTGAATGTTTAATAATGTATTAATATAATATACGATAGGTATACTGATATTATCAATATTTTAAATTTTAATATATACTAACCCTAATATATGTCTTGTATAATATTATATATTATACGGCCGATATAATTTCGTTCTCTAAAATAATATGTATAGGTATTATAGGTAGGTATACCGCGGTATATAAATTATAATAATACTATTATATAAAATATTTTGTACATACTTTATACAGTTTACCATATACATTTGTAAACTTAACGGCTATAAATAATAATAATAGAAAGATTATTAAAAACGTTGCCTCGAGCATATTCGTCGATTTTCATTTTAGGGAAACGACACGGCGCGCCAGCTTGCGCGCACACAATACACCTAACGTGTAACCACACACACACACACACACACGCCAGTTTCCACTCACCATTTAAATGAGCTGGAGACGTTGTACTCGTTAATTATTGGGTATTTCATTATGTGTAATATTTTGAACACCTTGTATCGTTGTACGATCAATAATAATAATTGTAATCGGTTATACTGTTCAACTTTTCAATCGCATTCGAGTGATTTTCTCAAGTTTTTGATAGTATTATTTTAAAATATCTAATTCTATTATAGTTTTTAATTTCAGATATCGACCACTGGAACTTATTATTACATTTTAGTATAGCGGTTATATCTATATACTTACGTAGGTACTAGGTATACGTGTATTGTGTTCCTGTTTCCATCCTCTGCTCATTAACGAAATGTTTTGATCAATAATTTGTTCTAATTGTCTATAAAAACGTTCTTTATATGAATACATAAAAATACTTTTCTTCGTCATTTTGTAATACAATAAAGTCCGCTAATTAATAACACTTTTGTACCTGCAAGATGAAATGTTTAAATTAAACTATTATTTCTAATAAGTGATTGGTTTCATTTACTATATGAAAAAAAAATGTATGATTAATAAATTATAAAACATATTATCTACTATATATAAAAAAAAAAATTACTTTATTTTTTAATAATTGAAATATGTATCTATCAATGTCTGTTTTTTGCGTCGAGTAACTTGATGACCATGCGAATAGTATTGCTTAAATTCGAGACACCTAAGCACCTCATCACGTACGCACACTGAATCTAAACTAAAAGTATAACAGCAAACAGCTTAATAGGTACTGTACTTGCAATCAAAATAAACGATATATAGTAAAGATATTATTATGTAGTATCGCATTAGTAAAGTAAAACCTCTTATATATAGACTCTCAATTGTTTCAAATATAACCGATGTGTTGTTTCAATAATTCGATTGTATCAATAATCCGAGTTCCTAATAAGCGGTTTCTATTGTAAGTATATTGAAACAAAAAAAAAAAAAATAATAATAAACAATAAACACATCATACATACCTAAGTTTTGTAATATATTATATATCTAATACATTTTAAAGAATATTAATTATGACTAATTAGGTTTCAAACCCTTAAATTTGTATATAAAATTAGTATATTATTTAATTTAGTATAATATTTATCAGAATATAGATATTTGTAAATATAGCTATTTAAATCTCATAAAGTCATAACAATCCTATAAATAACCATAGTTAAGTAAACCTTATGTATCTCTATAAACGTCCATCAGTAAAAAGATGAAAGAAATTTCAATATCTTAATATAAGCAACAAAATGAAAATCCTCTGTACGTTTATAATAATTTAATATAAACAATTAGATTGAAAACAAAGTGAATAATACGGAATGAAAACTATAATGTTTTATATTATTTAAAGATTATTTTTTTTAAATATCTGTTCTATAAATAATGATAAATACTAATTATATATAAATCAACGTTGAATGTAATATTTTAAAAGTCGTGCGGAACAGATAGGTAACAACTTAAAAAATTAATAAAACATGCGTCCTTCACGGGGCCATTACCTTTTTATGTAACAACACACAAGTGTATGTATAGTATGTATAGAGTGTACGTATACTGTAGTCAGCCCACGCACTGCACAACATAATAATAATAACTACTATATTATATAGTTACTACCATTAGGTATTATTAATATTTTTTAATATCATATAATGTAGTAAATAGTGAAATATTATGTTAATCGAAATATATAATTTAAATTATGTCCTTATATAGTAAATAGGCAACAGAGACATTACAAGGCATATAATATAAGGCTATATTGCATTAATGAAAAAAAGCACGTTGAATGTATTGTTATTATAACTTATATGGTATTAAATATAAAAAAAAATGTTGTTATATTTATGGGCATTTTTTCGAATGAAATTATAAATGTTAATTATTTGAAAATTATAATTATAACTTATAAGTATTTTAATATACTTTAATATTTAATATCAATCAGTAATACTTGTTTTTTTTTTGTAATTCTGTTATTTTAGTATCAAATATTATAAATTGTTAAAATAATATGTAGGTATATTAGGTGAGTATAAATTATACACAAATGTATATATTATAGTTAATAATTTTAAACAAAATTCGAAAATTACCATTATAATAAGACTACATATAATTTAATTGCAAACATAACATTATTTTTATTCATACTAAAGTATAATTATACAATTTGAAAGTCCGCGAAATTAATCACTGTAATACCTATATATGTGCACACTACATTTTTTTTAATTTCCAAAATGTTACAAACTTAATTTCCAATCATCTCGTACTTTTATTTTTGAAAATCTAATTAGATAGAAAAAACACTAAAATTACAAAAATAATTAACACTATTATATAATTTAAAATAATTGTATAGGTAGTCTGTGTACTTTATAATTATATTTATTATGGTTTATAGAGTCACAATCATGGGAATACAAAACTCTATCTGTGTATAAAAAATAAAAAATTAAGCAAATCTTTATAGATAAATATATAGTATATATTTTATAGTAGGTATACCTAATCCTCTTAAAATATTAAACTATACCTATATTGATATATTATATAATACCAATATCATAATCATTTGATCAAAAAAATCAAAAATTTTCTTTTTTAGCTGCAAGGACGCATACAAATTTGACATTCTAAAAAAAGAGATCTAATAATATCACACTAAGAGCTAAATAATTTTTATACTTGTAGAATTTATTTTTGTGTAATAAACGAAAAATTGCATCACACATTAGTTTAATTACTATAATCATTAAATTACTGCAGTATTTCGTGCGAAGGAGATAATAAAAATCGATACAATCTATGACTAAACAATCTTTGATTATTTTTCTATAATTTGTAAATTTCATCAAAAACACGCGACGTCAATATAGCAACTGCCACTCCTCCTTTGAACATGCAAGACGTCTATATAGACACCTCAAAAAGTAAAAAAAAATAACGATAATTTTTTTAATGAATATTTTATAAAAGTCAATAATATATAATATATATAGTATATAGATAAGTTTAGTATCATTATACATTATTATTAAATATATATTTATATAGTTGATAAGTATACCTAATAATATTATTATATTTACTGAAATGCTCGTTTCAATAATTTTGTTATTTTATAATTAGAATAGTGCCAAAGTACATTAAAATAAAATATAAATATTTTAATATCAAAATGAAATTATAATAGACAGACATAAATCCATAAATGATGCCTACAGTGCATTTGCGATAGTTTTTTTAATTGTTATACTTAAATTTTGAGAAAAGATATTTTTATGTACTTGGTACAAACAATTTATTAGATCTACATCATACATAATAAATTGTGGTACAATTACACCGCCATACAATACATCTAATTGTTATGGAATTTTTAAACACACCGTAGCTATAACATATTTAGTTAATATTCTTGAAATTATATTTATAGTCCATATTTGTCATGTAAACCATCATTAACTATTCAGCGTTACAAAAACTAGATATATGATAATAATATTATGATACGTAAGTTAATTATTAAATAATTAATGAACAAAATCATATTTTCTAATTATTAGTAATTACCAACCTAGGTCAATATACATAGTAGTACCTATATAGGATGGTCATTATTAAATTGGGTTTCACACAAAATAATGATCGTTATTTGCATCATAATATATACAATTACAGTATATAGGTATTATACTACTATAAATTATTATTACATTGTCAACAACGTGTGTTACACACAAATATGAAATAATAACCTATCGATTTTTATAAAAACTGAACACAATATATTTTACATACATTTTCAGCTGGTTTTTTTACACAGTATTCCTAATATCATTATAGGAATATTGGGAATACAAAAAAATAACGGTCCGTGGTCTTGACAATGCTTTAGTGAAAGTTAACTAAAAATGTATACGTAAATATTAAGTACTATAATAGAATAATATTGTTTAAAATTTCTAAATATCTATTATATATGTTCTAAATAAATAAATAAATTTGACTAATAGTCTTATTGTTACGAAACTCAAATTATGTTGCAAGTAGTTTAAGTACAACTCACGATTCAAAATACTTTAAACGACTATTACACAATTATATTATAAAAATAAAAATTATCAATAATATCATTGCTAAATTATACTCATAAATGTCATATACCTAATTTATAATATATTTTGAAATAATTCAAATTTGTCTAGTCAATATACTTTATAACTATATATAGGGGTACATCGAAAAAAATAAATTAAAATAGTGTAATACTGATAATATTGCAACTTTTATTATTAAAATATAGCAATATATTTCAGTTACAAAAACGTATTAAAAAAAAAAAAAAAACATTGAAGTCTCTATAATGCAATTATGTATGCAGTATTCATTTCATTTACACAATATGTTTTACTTAGTAGACTTCAAGTCTACTGCTTCATTGAATATCATTGCAGCATTTGAAAAAAAAACATGTTTGCGCGGAGACGATGATGGTGTTTTAACCTCTATACTATTTTAAGGATATTTTTTAATACTCTATAATTAGTAATAATATACGCGGTAGGTAGGCTGAACTAATTTTTAACGAAACATAACTTAAAAATTATAATATTAAATACTATACAGAAAATAATAATTATATACTATATTATAACACACATAATTGTTTCAACTTTTATAAGTCATCATAAAATGTATATATTAGAATAGTGTAATTTGTGATATATATAAATAAATTAAGTTTTAATAAACAGTTTTAACGAAAATTCAAACAACATAAAATGTCTCTAGATAGCGCAAAAAAATTCAAAAGATTTTGAAAATTATATCATGTCTATAAAATGTTATTATAAAATGTATTTGGAAAAAATTTTAAATTAAAACACCAATAAATTTTTTAATTTTTAAAATATAAAAACAACAAGTAAATCGATTTGATCAAAAACTGGTTTGACGTAAATATTTCCGAGTTTCTAAAATTGCCTTATTGTTTTATTCTATTACTTTTAAAAGTACGAATATAATATTTTTACTTTTAACATCCATGAAGCAATATGTAACTAGAAACTTTTTTTTAACCGGAACCACCCCTAAAGTTAAAGATTTCAGACATAAACAAAATCACTATGTCATAATAATTGAAATACCTGCAATTAATAATTATGTAAATTCATTCTTCTGCTTAGAATCTAAAATAATTTATTGATTTTGCCATCGTAAATGGACTATATTTTTTATGAATATTATTATGGGTAAATATATATTTTTCTCTTTAACATTTTTTCATTAACTATAAATAAGTTAAGATTTTCTACGAAATTGACCGTTTAAACCAAAAATGGTCAAAGCTGAGTATTATTGTCTCCCTTTACACGAACTCGGTCCAAGTCGCCACTTAAAAGAATATCATTAACATTAAAAAACGAGTTGAAAGATTTTAATTTTTTCATCGATTCTGAAACCGAATCAATGTTAAAAATATTAACATTATAGTTTGTAATAATCGTTATATTCTATTTAACTCGTTTATTTTTGTTAATCGTTGTCATTATATAAGTATATATGCGATACGTATACTTATGATGACGTTTTTTTCTATTGCAGTACCGTGCAATTATTGCCTCTGTTGAGTTATACTTTAAATAAATAAATAACATATGACATGAATTATAAATATTTACTTTTAAAATTATCTCTTTTTCAATTTATAGATATTATACCTACCTGTATTATATATATTCAATATTATAAACCATTTTAATCTCAACTACACCTAAATATATACGTAATATGAGTTTAACGAAAACGACTTATTGGATTGAAAACGGGTTGCGTACCTATATTTTGTTATACCATCTATACCTATCTGCATCGTTTTTAGTTTTTACTTAGTTTTTACCTAACCTAACCTAACTATATATCGCGGACTATATCCTCTGGGCCTAAAAAATCGCACTTTTTATGCAATAACAATCATGTGCGAATCGCACGTAGGTATACCTATGCAGAGAACTATACAGAGAACTGCTGTACGGCGACGAGCACGGCGCACCGTCGACGGACTATTATCGTCGCGCGTGTTGGCGCGGGCGAGAGCGAGCGAGCGATAACGTATAAGACGTGTCATGAAGTCGTTATTATTATTTATATACGCGAATCCGTCTGTGATTTGAATATTATATTATGACCGTGTAAATAGGTTTCGAAAAAATAAAACGTTATGTCGACGGAGCGAATATACATACTCCTAACATCGTGCACGGTGCATTATAAAATAATATTATAATAACGATCGAGTCGTATGGTAGTTGGTACCCATAAAAACAACGGCGTGTTGTAATTTACAATAAACGCGGCGACTATATTATAATATATTATATTCTACACACACACACACATATATAATACGCGTATAATATATTATAATATACTTGCCGTCGTGCATGTACCGTGGTAATGGTAATAATAATATTATTATTAGGTACCTACCTATATAGGAACGGGCGCGCGAGAGACGGACGTCGTCGTCGACGACGGCGGACACTGCAGCAGCGTCGATAATCTGACGCGCAACCGGTCCGGGGGGGACCAATGAGGCGTGGGCGCCGTGGCCGGCCGACCAATGACGGGCCCGTGGCCCCGGCGCGGTCGTGTAGTGGCTACGAGCCGCGGGCACCGGCGCGGCGGCGGTGGTACCTGACCGTCAGTCGGCCACCTATACGCGCCACCGAACAACCGCGTAAACACACACGCGCGCACGCACACACGCACACACGCGCCAGCGCTATCGCTCCGCATCGCTACGGGCCACGTTTCCGGGCGAACCTGCAAACCGCACCGAACACACTACATTATAATATAATAATATATTATCGCGAGGTTGTGTTTTATCGTCTCGCTGCTGACCCTCGTCGCACGCGGCTACGCTCACGGTTATACGCTCGTCCGACCGCAGTGCGCGCGTACACTGCTGCTGCTGACCGATTCGCGCCCGCGACAGCCACCCTTGGGCGCTACCCTCGGGAATATCGCCGAAATGACGTCGTTTCAATCGTCATCGCGACTTTAACGCGACGGAAACATTTCGCCGGTTTTTTTTT
>VUJU01002892.1:14670-31685 GCA_009835225.1 Aphis craccivora | reverse complement strand
TTAATGGAATTACGCCAATGATAATATGTTTTATAAATGTTAAGATTTATATGACCATGAAGTTGCCTTTCCATTCCACATCGACATATTATCCAATTTCCTCAAAACCTTCACCAATATTCAGCAAATTATTTGCAAGTATTTACAAACATGTTTTTAATATTTGTAATATCTTTTTTATTCTATAATTTATCAATTAAGAATTTTTTTTTTTTTATTTATTTATTGATATTTTTTTGTAAATACCTACTTTAACTTGAAAATTTAATGAAATAATGGGACATACTTGTTAGTGATCTCGACTAATGAAGACAAAAAACAAATTTAATATTTAAATAAGTTATCAGCAGTCAACACGTATGTATATTGTATAATTAAAATATATAATAATATTAAATCTAAATGTATTGATATTTGTTTTTCATAACCAACCTTAATTTCATAACAATCGGCAAACAAAATTTTAATCAATAATCGATAATTTATTGGTAATTTATTGAGATAACCCATAAGTTATCGGTGATCGGAGATATCCATAAATTCCAATTTATTATAATATTTTATAATATAATCTATTTCCAACCTATGCATGTATATATAATATTTGCATGACCATAATAATTTTTATTGCGATTTTGTTTTAGTCATACTTAGCTACCAAATAATACTGTACCAATTTATTTTTGTCTTTACACATTTTGCTGTAGGTACTCATGAATCTTTACTGGGGTGTTAAGGGATCTTTAGTAACCCCAACCATTAGTCATTATTTTTAATGTTAACATATATATTCAATATTAATAATAGTATTGTATTTTTTAATTATTCAAATTCATTATTTTAGCATTTATGTTTTTAAATATAGACTTATCATAACGTGTTTAAATTACTTTAAATGTCTATAATATTTTCAGTAAATTTCGAAAGACGCGAACGCAGTTTTACATGCATACAATGAATCAAAAAGTAAGATCGCGTATATTACTTACAACAACGGTTCAGTTATATATTTTTAAATACTACTATACTAATGTGTCTACTATAATAATTTTAAAAAAAAATAGTTATTTGAAAACAATGATCATTTTTTGCTACAAAAACATTTTTGAATCTGAGTACCAAGTTTTTTGTTCCAAAATTGTATACAATTTTAGAGGAAAATTCGATTGAAAATCGACTTAATAATGTAAAAATAATTTGTCAAGATTGTCTAAAAAAATAAAAATAATAATGAACTTAACATTTATGGATATTCATTTTCTAATAATGGTACAAACGATTGTTCAAGTGCCTACCCGATTCGTCATTTAATTACGACTAAACATTTGCCAATTCAAACATTTTAATTAAGTATTTAAGTGTATTAATCGATTTATTTTAAATTCTGAGAAGAGCGATGAATGCATTGATTTTACAATGATGTGTTTTTTTTTTGTATACGTACTTTTACGTAGTCAATAAAATGTATCTGAATTCTGAGTGGTTTCTGGTAACATAAGCTAAATTTAGTTTGTACTTCAAAGAGGACCAAATTAAAAATTCCCTGTACTTTTTTTAATAATCAGAAAAAATCGACTGTTTTTTTTCGGTAAAGAACAAAAACCATAGATATTTAAAATGATTACAAAATGTTTATACTCGTATTATCATTTTTTATTTGCGATAAAAAAAATGTTTTGATTTTTTTTTCTATAAATATCTTTTGAAGATTATTCACTGGTTAGAAATAGGTACATGAAAATTTAATACCAACACTCCTTATAAATTGTTTTTTCTCAATTCAAGAATATCGAAAATTTAGTCGCAACATTCTTTTTATAAGTCTTTAACGTTAAATTTTTTAAAATTGTATATAAATAGTAAATATTAGCAAATTATTTTCAGGTAAAAAATCACAAAAATTATTGTTTTTATATTTAAAATTTGAAATTGTAATATAGGTTTTATGAAAATTGTTTTACTTTAAAAATCTACCAGAAACTCAAGTAATTTTTTTCTCAATCGTATGGTTATGCGTAGGAGTGCTACACAATTTCTTTTACAGACAGTTACATTCATTAATCATTAATTATCACTTACTATAGAATAGACACACATTTATAATACTCGCATATACGAATTTAAAAAAAACTAAACTCCTTAAAAATTGTTTGCAATTCCCTTTATACTACATAATATTACTATTCAAGATTTAACTTTAAAAAAAAATAGACTTTGCGCCGTTTATTTAAACACACAATCGACGTAGTTGTATTTTTTTAATCTACACTATGGGCGTATAAATTAATAATGTTATATAGAGAACTAGGTATATTATTTACCTACATGGTAATATACTAAATTAATACCTATAGACGAATAATTTTAAACAAAACATTGTGAATTGTGTAAAATAATAATAAATAATTTATTATATAAATATTGTAGTATATTATAATACCAACAGAATATTACCATTTAAAATTCCACAACGACTTATATTGTTTAGATTTCTAATGAATCACAAAATATGTAGATATTTATTTCTACAATTACAACACGTGTATTTTACTTGATGTTCTCGATGATTTAACTATTTAATAGTTGAAAAAATAGAAGTAAATATAAATACAATGAATCATTAATATATAGTATATATATACGTAATTTAATACTTCAACAACAAGAATTAATTATTATTTATAAATGTACAGTATATACCTACTTGATATCTAATATACTGCACGGCGTGTTAAGTTATATACACGAAGACTAGAGATTTATATTTGTAGGTCTGTATATCAAATTTAAATGTCGATCGCAAATCAATCGAATTCTGTTAAAATATTAAAATTCATGGTGTGAAACATACTATACGTCTATTTATAGTAGTATTCATTTTGTAAAATACAAATACTTAAATCATAGACTTTTATATTTCGAGATAATCTAATTCCATGCATTTTTGTTTATTAAATAATAGTTTATTTGATCTATTGGAAGCACTATTGATTATTCCAGTGTAATACAAAGATTAAAACTTCATTATAATATCCATTAAGTAAATCCAATATTTTCTTTTTCAAAATTTATCATGTTACCAATTAACTATGCTTTAAGTAGGTACCATTATTTCAATAAATATGTATTTTAAATATTTCAATCCTTATACTTATTTAAGTATTATAATTTCGCTAAATAATCTATTGAAAAATTACTCATACTCAAAAATAAAATGTTGCAAAGGTTTTTGAAACTTAAGGCTAATAACCAACGCTATCAATAAATTATTTTGGGTTTAAGAGCGCTTTATTTTTATTCCATAATAACTTGAAAATACTCATAAGTTTAAAAATTCAGGTTTATATAATAAAACGTATTTTAGTAAAAATTTTAAAGTGAGTCAACATTATTCAATACACTTACATTAAGTAGAATAAATATTGTTTTTAGATCGATTATTTAGTCACGTATAGTCAGGTATTATAGGTATATTATATTCAATTACTTAAGTAGCTATATGTCTCGTGTAAACGTAAATATATATGGCTACATGTATATAATATAATAATTATAAGATTTCGTGATAGGATCATGACGTCCACAAGCCCTTCATAGTTCACCCACTTTATTTAACAATAGGTTTCACTTTTATGAAACATAAAAACTAATAAATACGATAAAAACTTACCGAAATTCGGGTCGATATCCCTCTTGGTCTCTGTGCATACAACTGAAAATGCACAAATCGAATGAATGTTATTCAGTTTAATGGATTAGAGGAATACATTTCATTATTAATATATATGTATATATATTTATAGATTATAGATATAAATAATGCATGTTATTAATATCATAGGCAATTAATAACGACATGCGTGACACGATGTTCTTTAAAATGGAACTACTAAAACGCGTACATATACAGTATACTGTATACACGTAATCAAATCAACAGTGTTAAATACTATTATAACACTTATTAGTGTTTTTTTACTGCACATGCGGTTAGGTTAAGTTATAATGTACGTTATTGTTCATTATTATTGCACAATATAATAAAAAAACGTGTATAAATAGGTACAACCCATTGCAATACGTACACAAGTTAGAAATAATTTTTTTCCTGTGCGACAAATTATGTTACACATAGATAGGAGAAGACGGGACAGAACCGTACTATTAACTTCTAAGTACTGTAGAACTTAAAAAAATTTAAGAATTTGAAATTGAATTGCGTAATTAAATTACAAATATTGTTAGATTCAATAATATTTAAGCATTTTTAAAAAATTTTAACTTCAACTTAAATGTTGAAAGTACTTAAAAATACGATTTGCCCCATTGGTAGCAAAAATGTATAATAAATAAACATAAATTATTATTTTTTTCTATCTTGACTCAATGTTCAAAAAACTATATCATATGATTTTGCCTACCGTACGAAACTACCCCACTTTCCCTTACAAACGCGTAACTCCGTATATCTAACGTAGGTGTTAGCTGATAACCTACCTATACATGCGTGATGAAGTTCGTGAACTAAGTAATTACACAAAACCTCAAACCAAATTCATCGTCGTTAGTTAGACGACATATTATTGTAATAAAATATTAAAATCGGTTTCACATTTTCAACGTAAAATGTTCGAAATAATGCACTATGCGATCGTTCCTTATAATGAAATTATTTGCATGTTTAATCGGGAAAAGTTGCAACAAATCCAAGTAAATTAATCGATTCGATCTCAATCTCTTAATATCTATTATCTATATGGTTACAAAAATTCAAGTACATGTACATAATGATCTTATTATCTTGGACCATGCAAAAAGCCAATATCTCTTGAATCAAAATAACAGTGAGCAGTGATTTAAGCTCAACTCCTAAAATCCAAAAAAAAAATTTACCTGTTTTGTACGTCATAAAGTTTGGAAAACAATATCAAATTTCCGAAAATCTAATTATAAAATATGAACTTTCAACCTATATGAATGTTTATAAAACCTAAATTTGATTTTAAACTACTTATTTATTATTGTTCTTCAGGCTTTTAACTATTGAAAGTATTGATAAACTCTAATATACCTCCTATTTTCTAAATAAGTTAATTATACAGGTATGTTGTCTATTAGTCGTAATATACCTACTAACTAACCGAGGTCCTAATCTGGTTAAACAACGGTTTTATGACAGCTTTTTTATTGCTATAATATATTCTAGACAATAAATTGTAAAAGACGATAAATAGTAAGACCGTTGACATTGAATTCGACAATTCCAGTTGGAGCTCCAACAGCTAATAATTTTTTCAAGGTTATTGTGACCCAATGTTAATGAAATAATGATATATACAAGAAAAATTTTTCCAGTGCTTCCTGTACCGTTAACAAAACGTCTCAATATGCCAGAATTGTCACTAATTTTTTTTTTAACCTTCGAAAACTCTTAATACTAATCTAAATTTAATTGTTTGATCATATGTCCAAGTTCTGATGAATAAACGGTATCTTTTCCTGCACACTTATTAATAATTTATTTTTTTAGTTACAATTTACTTTTATTTAAACATTAGTTTAAAATTATTATTAATATGCTACGAGCTTAGATATTCTCACCCCAAAGTGACATTAAATTAAATTTTAATTTTATATAACCAATCTTTGTGCAAATTTCAAAAAAGTATGTTCTTAAAAAATCAACGATTAATGTTAATTATCATAATCATTAATGTCATTGAGTTTTAATGTTAATAAAAGATATTTAGTTATCGAATTTAATAAAGAAACATAAATGTAATAAACAATTAATTTATCGTAGGTATACATATAGAATATATATACTCTAACATTTCAAACGCAGGTACAACTAATCACATTTTAAAATTCTACTGTTGTACATAGAAGCATAAGTATTTCAAAGTCAATAATTGGAGTTTTGTAGAGTAAATTAAACACACATAATTGCCAATAATAGTTAATACCCTTGATACTGCCAAATTTATGACAACCTTGAATATTTAGTATTCGATTTATATAAACCTATTGACAAACTTTAAAAATATTTTAATTCATTTTGCGTCATTATTTTTTACTATCCTTATACGCTTTATACCTTTATAAAAACATAATGATATAATTTTAACTGGACAATTTTTGTCCTTTTCTTCTATTATTCTTTTTCTTAGAAAATATTTTGAAATTGTTTAGCTTAATATCATTAACGATAAAATAAACTATTCTTGGAATCACGTAGCAATAAATAACTGAATTCATGTAAAAAATAATTTTTATTTAATTAAATATTTAAATATTATAGTGTAGATGAAATGTATATTTTTTAATTTATCGCGTTTTTATACTTTGTTTAATCATATTTATGATAACGCTTAGCTCAAGTTTAAAAAAAAATAATGCAATACTTCACAGCGGATTGAATTTAAAAAATAAAAATATTAAAGAAGTAAAACGAAGTAAATTGCTAACAACCAAAACATATAGATATTAGCTATAAGTGTATTATTGACAATAATGGATAATATGCTGTATATATATAATATACTATACAATACACATAATGCAAATTTCTAGGCATGTTTATAATAGTTGAAAACCTAACACCTTCTCCGTAAAATAAACACAAGTAGTAGTCGCTCTGCCAAATAAATATCTGCTTTCATATCTTGTTTTTTCATATACGTATATACTACACAAGACTGTTTTTCCAAACTATGAATCTTTTTCTTCGGTTGATTTGTGTAAACCATATACACAACAGCCTATACCGTATGGGTACGCACCCAGGATTCATTTTACGGGGGTGTTTTAACATTTAATAATCGTTAAAACGTAAAAACCATATTATATTGACATAAATTATTATAATACTCGTAAGTATGTCTAAGTTAAAGTATAAACATAAAAAATAAAATAAATAACACAATACATAATAATAATACTAAAACAACACTACAATATAATCACATAATACATACAGCCGATGGGGGGGTTATTCTAAAACCCTTATCACCCCTCCCTCTAAATACGTCACTTACTGCGATAACAGTGATATTTTTTCATTCGAATCATCATGTACACCGTATTCTATTAGACCATTAAGACAACACTATATAGGCTATAACAAATAATAATAAAGGCTGAACCATTATTTTTATTATTTTAAGTTCCATTATGAACAGTCTGTATACAATTGATTAAATCTGAGCATTTATAATCGTTCTACAATAATCCCCAAGTGTATTTTTTATTGTCATCGCATGTACCAACTGTAGTTACAGAACCTATTATATAATTAACAATACTTTTTGTAGGTATTTAATATATACATTTATAATAAATATAGTCTGTACTGTTTAATACTGACCTTCAGTATAGCACATTTTCAATCAAATTACGCGCTTAATAAGTTGTGTACCTATACTAATTAAATAGATTTTCATACCAAGTTTTAAGTTTTTTTTTATGTAGCATTTACACAAATTATTCAATGTCATAAATCGTTGCACTAATCTGTTTTCTTTCTACCTCTAATGCCCCGTAAGAGCTTGTAACAGTGATGAGCAAATAAGATAAAACTTATATTTTGATTATACAGATGGAACTCACTATTATACATTATAACGTTTTGCGTTAATGTAATAATTAAAACTTTTTTAATCGGTCGGTTTCGCATTTTCACACACCAATACAAAAGTTGATAAATGACCCGTCACTGGTTACAGATTTTCCTATATATATATATATGAAAATATATATATATATTATACTTAATACTATATAATATTTTATATGTTATGAGAATATGGAGGAAAATATGTTTACCTGTCTTTGACGAAACAACGGGGAATTGGCGGAGGAGGTACAACAGAGAGCTGTACGATATGTTGGAACTAACAACAGTAACAAGCTTCATTAAAAGCTAAAGGATACAATGGTTAGGACACATAATGAGAAAACGAGAGAATGAAATAGTTAGAATGGCATTGGAATGGAAGCCAACAGGTAAAAGACCAAGAGGTAGACCGAGAAAAAGATGGATAGACGTAGTAGAAGAAGAAGATCTAAAAATCCTTGGAGTTGAGAATTGGAGGGGCCAGCTCAAGATAGAGACTGGTGGCGAAGTTTAGTATTGGCGGCAAAAACTCTTAGAGAGTAGAAATGCCATTAGAAGAAGAAGAAGAAGAAGATGTTATGAGGTAGTAGGTAGTAGTGACCAGTGACAGATTTATGTCACACGAGGAAATTATGGCAATAAAAGATGATTTTTTTTAATATATTAGACAAGTCATTTATAAAAATAAAATGTAAAAAGGTATAATACATTTTACTTTACCGTCGACATAGTAGCCACCATACACAAAATAAGCGATAAAACATGTCTATTTCGGTGCATGAAGCGGATTGTCAGATTATTAATATTAATTGTAAAATAATCAAACATAGTTATATAAAACGGTATTTCATAATAATACAGAAGGAATACATTCAGCTGGTATGTGTGTATAAATATATGAATTATAATAAAATTAAATACTGTAATAGTGATTAGTGGTTTACATCATCATACAGCATATATATACGAGTATAGGTATGATACATTAATTATAATTTGTAAATACTGCAGTAAAGCATCAACGTTATATAAATGTAATAAATCGAATATAACCGAGTGAAGTATTTGATTATATACCCCACACTCCTCCCAGATGACGAAGAATGTTTTAGTCTGATGACAAATTAAAAACCTAAATTTATTTACTCAAACGATTAATAACTTTATACTACGATAAGCTTTTGTTAAAAACTCAACTTCATCAGGGTTTCGCCAAAATTGTATATAAGTATATTTTACTTACAGGTGCACTTACTGCCTAATCATAAGTTATACCATTTACCTACATCTTTTAAGTCTCTAATATCTAACACAATCTTACTAGCACAAATCAAAGTTCTATTTACGGGCTAATTTTTAATTTTTTTTTTTTTTTTATTTACACTATAATAATAATACAATAAGTGAATTTGATAAATATAAAGATTTTTGACCTTAAGTATGCATGACAAAAAAAAATATCCAATGATGTTACTCTACAGTTAAATACAATAAGGAAGACGAATAAGTTTTTTTTTATTATTAGGTTAGAATAGGAGGTCTCTGGGCCATTTTATTTTCAGTCTACGTATTGTACCAGGTAGCTAGTCAGACGATCGATTTGAAATGAGGGAGTTTGAATGATGCCATTTTTTAATGATTTTTACTTTACTATAAAATATATACCTAACGGAATTTATAAGTTATTAACTATATATAAAAAAAAAAGTAGCTAATTACTATTTTTTATCACAACAGCATATTTATGCCTAATTATAAAAAAATTGAGAATTATTATTTTATACTATCTTGTCATAAATATCAAAAATAATCACTATTATTTTATTAAATAAAAAAAAAAAGTATTAATTTGTTAAAATATCTGGATCGCTGCACAAAAATAAGGACGAGCGTATAGTGTACGAAAAAAACGCTGCAGCATCAGTGCTCAAAACTTTGTAAGACTGCATAATTAGTTTTCAGAAACAATAGAAACTAATACATTTTTGCAATTACTAAAAGATAAAAAATGATTTTTGAATCACTGTAATAATTAGACAATGTTTAAAACTAACTAGGTACCAAAGAATTGCGCCAGCAGAATGATCGAAATTGTATCGGGATTTTTCATGGTATAACTCTGCAATAAATTGTGCCTACATAAATATTATTTTAAACATAGACCAAGTTTTCCCGCATATACGAACAACACTAATTTTTTTCTGTGTAAGCTGTAAATAATAAATATAATCGCAATTTTATACATAACTATATTTATATACGTATATACTTCTGATTATTTAAAAATTGATTACCCAAATTTCACTAACTTAAAGAATTAAAAATAGATTTAAACTCTGCTCCATGGTTCTCTTTCATTTAAAGAAAAAATCTTGATAATTGGATTCAAGAAAAAAAGCGTACCTAACAAAGATTTCCATTTTCACATTTATATATATATATGAATTTTTAGGTATAAACTAATTTAAAAAAAAAAAATCCCCTATAATCATCATTTTTTTATAGATAGGTAAGTACTCGAATATCAATTTATGTATATTTTACAGTTCAAGTCAAATATTTAACTACAACATAAAATTCTAATTCTATATTATGATACGTATGCTGCACGAGATAACCTAACTAACGTTATAATAATACATAAACATTAATATATAAAATATTATTGTTGTTATTATCATAATTGTTATTATAACTATTATACTATCAACAATTAATAGATAGGTAAAATTGCGTTCACTGAAATATCTACTTTTTATTCGATAAGAATTTTATTCAATTATACAACAGAGATGATGTTATACACATGACTTAACGCGCATTTTCTCAATAATTTGACATATTTATAGTCACGCGATGCGCATGTATAATACCAGTGTGCAAGAAAACAGATCAAATATAGATCCAGTAATTTATATATATATGTGTGTGTATACTGTATATTATATTATCTATGATTATATTATACTGACTACTGTTTACTGTTATACATTTAGTATAATATTTTGCACAATGTATATGTAGTGAAATAAAGAAAAGATTTTGATGGTTTTTTTTTTGCATTAATAATCCTATTAAATGCTTTGTTGTCTAAAGACTAGTAAAGACTCGTTACTAATTACTATTACTACATTCTACACATATTCAAAATAATATATCATATTTTATTTTACATTTTTAGTTGAAAATTCATTTTTTTTTTTTTTTATAATCTTAACGTAATTTTATCTATTTTTTTATATTATAAGTCATTTTTGTTTTTATATATAAACTTGTATTATATTACAGTATTACACGGGTTTATTTTAGCGCTTACCCAGTATAAAATATCACCGCATGCCACTTCTACATAATATCTAATAGATATTATCTATTTTTTATATTTAGTACACAATAGAGATTTTTTTTGAGATAGATATGTAGTGCTGTGGACTTTTGTATGGAACGTCTAAAGAAAAATATTGAATATTCTGAATATTCACCTATAGTCAGTGCACATCGATAAATAAACGCATCAGCCCATTTTTCTCAGGATTGATTGACAAGTATATTGTTATTTCACATTAAAAAATATTATAAGTCACAATCAAATATAGCTTATGTCACTCAGGAATAATGTAGCTTTCTACTGATGAAAAAATTTGCAAAATAGGTTCAGTAGTTCCAGATATTAATACCTACAAATAACTTACAAACTTTACGTTTTTACCTCTTCATAATATTAGTATACAATATACATATAGATTTACAATATATTTATATAAAATAATAATAACCATACATTTAAGATCCTCGCGCTACTACAAATGTTGTATTATTTAATCAGTTAAAAGTTAAAATGTTTCGTTTATTCAAAATTTTAAAATCCTTGTATCTTACCTTTACCTTTCATCGGTATTTAATTGGTCTTCAGTATTGATTTTTCTCATTTTTTTGTTTTTAAACGTCTTTTATCACGACCAAATAATGACTTTATCGATTACTTCCTATTTCCCACAACGATTACTGTCTATTATTTGAGATGGGATTAACAAATATAGAAATATAGTGTATAGATAAATAACAGTATGTAAATAAATAAATGAACTGGGACACGTATATTATAAATTATAATTTCGAAACTCAGAAAAAGAAAATAATTTGAGAAACGATGCTTATATATTATTATATACCTACACTTGCACACAGGTTACATCTCTCTACTCATAATATGGTAAACGAACAAATTAAAAATAAATCCTTTACAATGACGGAGAAACTGCAGTAATCAGAAAATTAAATTCCTCTATAAATTCAACAAGGAAACTACGACGGCGATTTCACAATTTAATCGTCTGTTTATGGATACATCAGATATCATATTTTCTTCACCAAGCAAAACAGTTGTTGAAGCAAGGAGTGGGGATCATTTCATATATTGTTTTTTATTCATTTATATCACATCTACCACGTCATCGAGACTCTTAAAAACTAAATATAATATTCTTATTCTTAGTCAATTGATAGGTACTTTGAGTCTGTGAACAGCATCCACAAAATACAATGTATATGTAGGTAGCTGAGTTATTTATAGACCACTGAAATTTTCGATTTTTTTTGAAGTGTCGATAAAAAAATTTTGGATGACCAAAAAATTTTGAAAATTTAATACAAGGTTCCTTATGAGCTGTTCTTATTGAAGCTAAAAAAAATTAAAAATCGTTATTCACAATTTTTTTTTATAAGCGTTTATATTTAAAATTTTTACGAAATCTGTCGAAAACACGAAAATTTGCAAGTAATTTTGAAGTTGAAAAATCATAAAAATGTTTGTGTTTATAACTAAGGATTAAAAATACAACACTTAGTTTTCCATAAGTTTTCCTTAAAGTATCTATAGAGAAAACTCGAAGTATCATAATAGGAAAAATGTTAAGCGCGTTTGAATTTTAAATTTTAACGAAATCGCGTTACGATAACCATTTATCCTCAAACGATTTTAAATATTTGTTATTATTCAAAAAGTATAAGTCGTAGATACTTGAAAATTTCACCAGTTATTTAAATTAACATTTTCTATACATAATTTACTTTTCAAAATATTTTGACTTTTTTTGAGCTATTTATAGACAACTGAAATTTTCAATTTTTCTGAAAAAAATTTTTTGAAGTGTCGATAAAATTTTTTTGACCCAATCAAAATACTTGAAAATTTAATACAAAGTTACTCATAAGTTATTCTTATTGTTATTAAAAAATTATAAAAATATATAGGCACAATTTTTTTTTATTAGCATTTAAAGTTCAAATATTGACAAAAATTTGTCAAAACCATCAATATTTGCAAATTATTTTGTAGGTATAATTCATAAAAAAATTTGTATAAGTAGCTTAAAGTTGAAAATTCAATACGAGATTTTCCATAAGTTAAGCTTATACTTAATGATTATAAAAGAACTTAAATTTTGATGTATTCAGGCCATTAAATCATAAACCACCTTTTTTACTAACCACTGGAAATTATATCCTATAGGCTGACAAATCATCTCCGTTCAGAATCGTTTTTCGTATACAATGATACCTATCATTGGATTCAAATTCAATACTCCTATTATATATAATAATGATCCATACGGCACCTTATGTACAGCAGAGCGGTACCCACTTACCAACTTTTTTTTAAATAAAAATATATACTTTTATGAAATGAAATAGAGAATTAACATAAACCTTCAATCAGTGATAATTGTAAAACACTATCATCGTTATAATAATTTCTCCGTTTTACAAATCCTTATTATATTTTGAAGTATATAACTTGCAGTATTAGAGTGGATTATTCAAAATGTCAAATGCACAAATACAGAAATACGACAAATTGATATGTATACAAACAGTACGGTAGTAGTATAAACGGTATTAATAATTAAAACTTCAACAAACACTAACCAAGTTTGCTTCTTGTGTATTTAAAAGAACCAAACTCAGCTTAGATCAACTCTTACAAAATTGGAAATAAATCAATAAAGTTTATTATGTTATTGCGACTTGCGTAAAATTAAAACCAGTAATACCTACTAATCGAATGTATATATATTACGCCACATGAACTAACATAACAATAAATATTATAGTCACTACATTTTTAAAAGAGTTATTGTTACCTATACTGGCTATACCTATTCTTTTAATTTTAATTTTATCATTAGTTACATATTACATTATTTTTCAATTACTACATTATTAACATTCTACAATTTTATGATTCTGCGAGTTTATACTTTATAATAACACTTCATTTCACCAAATCATAATTTGACGATTGACGTTATTACAATTTACAACACAATAGCGTGATTAGGATTTATTTGGGGGAAGAGAGAGGACTAAAATAGCTTTCTCCCTCTACTCGAAATACATGAAGATACTATCAATTTATTATAACTTTATACCTAACATATATTATACATAGGGCTCGAATTTTAAAGCATAATAAGCAAAAAAAAATTGTTTTAAAAAAGCAAAAAGAATCATATTTATTATTTATATTTTTTTTTAAAAGCAAAAAAAAAGCATGACCAAAAATTGAACTAAGTATGTACGACTAGTTATACCAATGAATAAAAAGTTTTTAAAAAATTAATTTAAATTAAGATAAATTAACTACCGTGTATTTTTCTAGATTTGCAGTGGTGAACCTGATTCTATTGTCCGACAGAATATTTTTATACGTAGAAAACAAACTATCTACATCTACTGAAGTAATCGGTGCATACTTTATACCAGAGGTTTCAAATTATAACACTGAATCTTAAATTTTGAAACGATCAATATCGATGTTATAGGCATACTGGCCATATAGGTATAGCAGGCTATGTGAATATGAAGACCTATAATACATTTAATAAACAAGCCGATAACGAAAACAATACTAATCTAATATAACTATAAAACCATTTAGTCCGCATTCTAGGTTTTTACATTTCTTATTAATTATTTTTATTTTATTACAATAGCATAAGCATAATAAACATATAAAAAATCCACAGCTGGAATAATTTTGAAAAAAGCATAAAAAATTGGTTTATTTGGAAATTGGAATCAGAATGAAGTGAAACGAATTTATGTATAAAAATTAAATCTCTATCTCATATATAAAAAGTAAAAACAGAAATATATACTTTAAAATCTTAGCCTTAATTTATACATGTTCATAGTAGGTGCACAAACCTTATAATTATAATATTTTATAACATATTAAATAATGTAAATTATATAATATAATGAATCATTTATTTATTTAAATTTTAAAGACAAACTGTAGCCTTCTAAGTTTCTTGGCTGTTTTGTCAATAATTTCTTCAACATCCAATATTATATTGTTATGAATGTAAAGCTTTGGAAGCCCCTTCAATCTGGACTAAAATTAAAATATTATTTAAAATTTAAACAATTAATAAATACAAAAATATTACGTCACTGTTATAACATATAATATATATAATATACAATATGCATCTTATTCACTATATTGGACATTGGTCCTAGGTACTAAATATTTTTTTAAGTTCTATAAATAGCATTTAAGTAAATTTTTATCGATTCCTCAAAAAATAAACTAATATACACCAAAATATTTTTCAAAATCTAATGACTCTGTACGTCATTTTAGTTTATTAGTTTTAAGGTTTTTTTTTTACATATTTTGTGATTTTGTCCACTTTTGATAGATATTTTTAAGTTTTTAAGATAGAAAAGATAAAGAATTTTAAGAAAAAAACTAAAACCTTACCTATTCTTTACATTTTTGTACAATTTGGAAGGTAAAATGAAAGAATTTTAAAAATTTGATAGGTAAGATTTTAGTGGATATTTTAATTTTTAGGTATAAACTAATTTAAAAAAAAAAGATCCCCTATACTCATCACTTTTTTATAAATAGGTAAGTACTTAAATACCAATTTATGTATATTTTACAGTTTACATTAAATATTTAACTACAACATAAAATTCTAATTCTATATTATGATACGTATGCTGCACGAGATAACCTAATCAACGTTATAATAATACATGAACATTAATATATAAAATATTATTGTTGTTATTATCATAATTTTTATTATAACTATCAACAATTAATAGATAGGTAAAATTGCGTTCACTGAAATCTACTTTTTATTTGTTAAGAATTTTATTCAATTATTATACGGCAGAGATAATTTTATACACATGACTTAACGGGCATTTTCTCAATAATTTAACACATTTACAGTCACGCGATGCGCATGTATAATACCAGTGTGCAAGAAAACAGATCAAATAGATCCAGGAATTTAAGTAAAAATATCTATACATATATAATATATTATGTTAACTTCTACACTTGTTACAAACACAATAAATAACTAACTTAAAGTTCCATTAATATCCCTTAGGATAAGTCTTCGAAAAACAGAAAAACAAACACGTTTCAGATTTTCCTTTTAACATTTCATCTTGAAGCACGTTCTATAATCCTTTTTAATATAACATATATTTTGAATTTAGTTATTTGTTTCATTTGATCTATTCTTTTGATGCCAACAGGTTATTAATAAAAGACAGCAATTTAATAAAGTAAAAACAATTAATTCATTCTGGAATTAAAAACATATTAGCATATCGTTAAATACGTATTCTGTTACAGACCAATTTTAATAACTTTCATCGACCGATCTATAATTAATAATAATTCCTAAAGGTATTATTTTTAATCTATAAACATCGTAATTACATTCGTAATTTCATTTAGTAAAATCATTTTTCAACTTATATATAGTAATAAATAATAAAAACAAGTATATTATTTAGTAAAATTAAAATAAGCATAATTACTAACATTTTTAATTAATTTTAAACATTTTTTCTATTCAATATTGAATGCTATTATGATAGATATAAATTAATTATTTTATTGAAACAATAATAAATACAACTATAAGTACATAAAACCGTCAAATACCTACAATAAGTGTTCAGTATTTAATAATTTTATAACTGAAAATAAAAATTATCAGTTCATTAAAACAATACTATTATAGTGTGCATTTTTTGTGACCAATTTGTTGGTTCCAAATAAAAGGTATTATAAGATTTTTTATTGTTGTACAACTTTCAATAGTGAAAAATATTTAAATTTTAAATTGGAATGTGTCGATTTCACAATGGTATTTTTTTTTTTGTACCTAGTTGTGTAAACGATTAGAGTAAAAAATGCTTTAATTTTCAATTTCATTTTCATTTCTAATTGGTTTATCTGGGAGGTTAAAATCTATAATCAGAAATACACAAAATCAGTTTTTGACAAAATTGATTTTCTTATTTTGTTGTAATTCAAAAATAATTAACCGTTAATACTAAATACTTATATTACAATTTT
>VUJU01002891.1:0-31686 GCA_009835225.1 Aphis craccivora | reverse complement strand
AAAAAAAAAACACACAACATTGTAAAATCAATACATTCATCGCACCGCTCAGAATCTATAAAAGAAAATCTTCAATGAAAAAATAACTTATCTAAGTACTTACCAATTCGACTAAATCTGTTGTGTACATATAACAATAAAAATCCAATATTTTTATTCTGCTCTGAAAATCTAGTTAAATTTATCAAATAAGTGCAATAAATATTATCATTTTTTTTCTTTTTAAACATAAGCATAAGCAAATTTATTTTATTTTACAAATATAATCTATGTATGTTCTGTATTAATTCACAATAATCAATGTAATTTTTTTTAAATTTTATTTTTTTCGTAATTATTACATTAAAATTACAATATTGATTTAACTAAAAGTAAATTAACTTCTCTGTTTTGACTTCACTTAACTGATTAATGAATTGGTCATATCTAGGTTATTAGCTTATATTTTCAATACTTAACAAAGCAATATTTTATAACGATTTTACCCCATTAAGTTTCTTAAATAGTTTTGTAAATAGATATTTTCTCTTTTAATTAAAAATGTTAAAAATGCTGTATTTATATTTGCATATTAGATAGTCAAAATAATAATATCAACAACCAGTAAATAATATTTTGAAAAAAAAAATATTATACTTATGAGTGTTTTTTTTTTTTTTTTACATACTTAAATTTATTTTTAATATTATTATTTCTTTTAATTAGATTATTTTGTTATTAACTAATTAACTGTCCTTTTTTTAATTGACTGAATATCAGAATAATGTTTAGTAGAAAATCTCTAACCTTTACTTTATTTTAAATGCTACTCTAATTTATTGTTAAGATAGTAAAATGTTTTATTTTTAGTATAATATTCTGTTTCCATAACTAAGTAAAATGTATACAATTTTCATCATACCTATATATTATTAATTATTAAATTTTTATTAATAATAAAAACAACAAATATTTTTAATGAAACAAACTAAAATAAAATATATAATAAGTACTTATTTAAAACTTGACAGATATAAGTTATAATAATAATATAATATAATCTATTATATAAATATAATTATGGTATATATTGTTGATAGTATAATACACCTACCACATATTTTCATATAATTTATAAATTTAATTCTAATGGTTGACATGTGTTTTTTGATATCTATATTAACAATATTTATCTAGAATATAGAAAATTAGCGCTATCACCGCTTCCATCCCCATCATAAACAAGTACGATACCATCATCTATCAGGCTGTTATTTTCAAAATATTTTCTCAGTATTTAATATTTATACATAATATTATATACTATAATGAAGTAATAGTCTATAATACCAATCAATTTATTATTGTTTTGAAATGCAGACTGCGCAGTGCTACACTGCGTATTGATTATTATTATTCTATCAGTATCTCCATTTACCGTGTTCAAAATTATGGATGATCACAATTAATTTTATTTGATTCTTTCTCGTTGATAAATAGGGCACTTATTATAGAGCCCTCGTAGTTTACGTCATGATATAGGCATCGCCATCTGCATCAGTTTACAGTTGTTACGTCACTGTAGGTACATAATAATATATTGTGCTAATATTTATATTTAATTTACCCGTAGGGATAGAACAAACTTTATCGATAAATTAATTAATAGTTAATAGCTTGTGCTTCCAACTATTTGAACCCACGTAACTTTTAACGCATTTTTTTGTATATTTTGAATTTATTTTCACAACTTTCTTCTCCCCGTTCTTATATTTTATAAAGCACCAGTCTATGCAAACACATACACACACATCTTCAAATTTTATTTATTTGAGAAGGTGTGACGGGAAACATATTTTAAATATTATTTTATGCTAGCAATTTGGATAAAAAAATAAAATAGAGTAAGAAAAAGAGACAAGATTATAGCAGGGTTTTCGTGAGAATTTTAGTACAATTTATGAACGCACATTCAGGTGACAAAATCAATTCTATCACATATGAAAAATGAAAAATGCAGCGACGCTGTGACACCTCAGAAAATAATATTATGCAGTACGCGAACGCGGCGAGAAAAACCACGGATGGTGAATTCCCAGTAGTGAATAACAACACTGCCTTCGCAGTATTTATGTACGGAAACATAAATTACAATTATAGGTACCGTGACAGGAAAAAGAAGTGAACGTCTTTTTGTGTCCCTCCTATATATATACGGTATACTGTAAATATCCCTAATTATTACGATACTATTATATTATATATTTATATTAAATTGGTGAACTTAGGTCTTAAAGTATGAATATATAAACGTTCACAGACTATAAATAAGATATGTTTTTACTATAACTAAGGTGTAGAAATCTATAAAATTTCCTTTTTTATATGAACAAAAAAATCTAAAAATTATAATTTATAAAAATAATAGCTTACAGTTTACAACAATATTATAATATATTTTATTGTTATGATTCAAACGTTATTCGTGTTTCAATATCTAAATATAACCATTTAATTTATCTTATCATAATCTGGTATACTTTGATTTTTTATGTACTTACAAAAGTTATAACTTGTAATATAAAAATATATATATATATATATATAGATATTGATTTTGAGCTTTATTTTGTAGATATGCCGCAAAATAGGCATTTATTACTCCAATTATAGGTGTAAATCGCAAATGTATGGCATTACATTGTTATTTTATATTAGCTTAGAGCTTAGAGGCAAAAATATAAATTATATTAAAACAACTTTAAGTATGGGTACTGTGATTTACTCAACACAATAATATAGGTAATAAGGATATATTTAGAGAGAAAAATTATACAGTTTTTTATATCAATTATTGCACATCTTGAAATTATGATAGAATCAAACTGGATAAAAATTAATAACGAATGTAAATATCTTGTTCTTTTAATATTGTACAGTTTTTTAGTTTTGTCAGTACTATATAAAAATGCAGTAATAAAGTTACATGTTTATCGTAACTTATCAAGCATAACATTTTGAAATTTTTTTATTAACCTTAGCTTTAAACATTACAGTTGTAAAAACCAAATTTCACTCTATAAATATTCCAAAAGCTAATGCATGTAGTAGTTTAATGCCCATTGTCAGAAATCTTCAATTCATTATTCTTTTTACAGTTAATTTCAAAATAATTTCATTATAATAGATCATAAGTCATAAATCATAATAATATTAAGTATTTGAACTATATGTATTATATTTATATAAGTATTAGTAAACAATGAAAATAAAATACGTATAATATAGAATATAGATACAAATGTACAATGACACTGTATAATATATTATATTATAATATAGTATTGTTATATTATTAAAAGCAGGTATGAAACTTAAAGTGTTTACTATGAATGACATTAGTTATATAGCTTTTATTTAAGTGCTATAATACATTTGAGGTCGTTGACGAGCAAATTTCAAGCTATTTCTGTTTTACCGTTTATCGTGCATATCTAATAATTTCAAACATAGATCTGTACCTATATTATTTTTCTATAATTAAACTATAAGTGTCCACTCTGAAATATGTTTGAGATTTGATTTTTTAATGAAACACTAAACCATTTTCCTGAGAAAAATAATAAATTATAAGTAATTTCTAAAAACATAATAAGTAATTCAACTGCGTCGATTACTTTAAATTATAATTTTAGATTATGAATAATTTCTGAACGTATGAAAAAAAAAAATATTATGACACCCACGGGACGAATAAACGACCAATTTGTATGTATAAATAAAACGATTTTGTATTATATTTCATATTTTCTAACATTTGTTTTCGTAGGTATGTTATATTGTAATAAAAAGTGTCATATAAAGTATTATATTTTATACCGAAAATATAAAATTCAGATTTCATTATGGTTTAGTATTTGGTTATATTTAGTTTGTTTTCGATTAACAGGACATTATTGTACCTGTAATAAGTTGACTCAATTTCCCCGTGTATGCTTTAATAAAAAAATTTTGGAACAAGTTATGAGCATTTGAATACTGTAAATTCTTTTTAACAAAACATTTGGTAGGTTTATTTTTTAGTAAGACGGCGACAACACATCCCTATTCCCTACCTATATAATATGATGTCTTTTAAATAGAAATAATTTTCAAGAAAGTTCAAATAATAAATATACTAAGATAATTTTTTTAGTACCAATATGAAATAAGTAACTAATGCATACTTTATAAATTCCTTTTTTTATATATACTAAAAATAATATCATAATAGATAATATCGATAATAATTTAAAAAAAATTAATAATATGCTTAACTAGTTACTTTCAATCAATAAAATAATATAATATATTTATTTAATACATAATAACACTATTATAGTTATTTTGCACAATATTGAACTATAAATAAATATACAAAATTGAATATGTGTAATTCAAAACGAAACGGTAACAATTTCCTTTTTGAAAAACTCTACGATTATATACTGTAATAAATTATGTCATAAAAATTAACATGAACTATTTCAATTAATCTTGTGTTCTTCCCTGGGGGTATCTTTGTTAGTCAGATTTTGATAGTTTCTTTGTATTTAATCGAATATATTGTTTTATATTATTTAAATTATTTATATGTACCCATAATTTTTCTGTAGTTGTAGAAAATGTTCGACTTTATAAATAAATATATTTATTTATATGTTTGTGATTTTTTTTTCAATTGTTGTATTAAATATTATATTATTCAATCCAAACTTACAGTGAATGTTATAAACAAATTAAAATATGTTCATTAATCTAAATTAGCATTTTTTTTCCAATATAAATTATAACTATTTTGTAAACACAATTTGGAAATGCCTTATATCAGAAAAAAATTACAAAAAGAATAAATTGCATATTTTTCCATAAGGTATTATATACTTATAATAATATTTTTAATTATACAATAAACTTGAATTCTTGAAAAAAATTACACAAAAGTTGTCATGGAAACGAAATTCGAGTAAGGAAACGTGTTTTGTTTTATGAATCATTCGACATTTTATGATACTTAGCCTTTGGGATTAAGCCACTGCAGTGAACGATGTTCACATCACATAATATTATCATATGACCCATATATGATATATTGATATATATTATAATAAAGTCACCAATATTTTTAGTGACTCTACGACAGTAATCAAAAATTGTATCCATGGAAAATTAAGTGCATGACTTTTGAGCTCAATAATAATAACTTATAGTGTGCATCACTGTATTAAATTTATTTTAAATTATATAATACATACATAAATAAAATACATATCAAAATCAAATTAATAATGATTATAAATTAGCTTGAATGTATGTTTATACTAATAAATACTGATAAGTCATTTATTATTAACAAATAATACAATTCAACATATTTGCAGTATCTATTCATCATATATATATACTATAATAATATAATTGATAAACAACTTAAAATTAAAATAATATTTTAACCTAACCTTAGGTATAATTATATTTAAAGCCAAGTATAATAACATGGTTTATAGAAAACAAAATATTAAATATTAGAAAATAGTCAATGATAAAGCATAAAAATTATAAATTCTATATACTAAATTATTAAAAATATGAAAAATGAAATATTTTGAACAATATCTCTTAAAAAATATTTTAATGGCCTAAATTCAAATTTTTATACAAATTTACTTAAATTTTAACTTATTTGTGATACATTATTTTCGAATAAATTTCGGTAAACTATTTTTAGTACCTATATATATAGAATACTTCTATGTATGTTATATTTTTTTAGAATTTTATAAAAAAATAATTAATAGAAGTAGGCACAAAATATATTAAACATAAATTATTTTTGATCAGTCGGGCTTGGATTTTAAATCATATGCTTCTTTTTTATGTATGAGATAGAAAGCTAATTTGTATACATAAATTAATTTCACGTCATTCTGATTCAAAATAAACAAACTTATTTTTTTAATTATTCTAGCTTTATATTTTTTATGTTTATTATATTATTGTCACAAAAAAAAAAAAAAAATAATAATAATAATATATAATAAATTTAAAAACCCAGGATGCGGACTAAATGGTTACCTATGTTAGATTATAATTGTTTAAGTTATCGGCTTGTTTTTTAAATGTATTAAACGTATATATTACCTTAGCTTGTAGTATCTATACGGTCAGTATGCATATAACATCGATATCGACTACTTCAAAAATTAAAATTTAGTGTTGTCATTATGAAACTTCTTGTATGAAGTATGCACCGATCAATTCAGTGGATGTAGAGAGTCGTTTTCTATGTATAAAAATATTCTGTCAAACAATATAGAGTTAGTTTCATAACTTCAAATCTAGAGAAATACATCGTAATTAATATTTTTTTTTTAGTTTTAATTAATTTATCAATTGTTTTATTCATTTTCATAACTAATTCATGTTAATTTTTGGTCATGCTTTTTTTTTTTGATAAATATGCTTCTTTTTTATTTTTTAAAACAATCAAGTGCTTTTTTAGTGGCTTATTATTTTTTTAAATCCGGGCCCTATTGATCATTATAATATTATATTCTTACTTAATAACTTGAAATACAAAAATCATACAACAACCACATGATATTTTGTCTACTCTACTGATAAAAATTTATATTTTTAAAACATTCACAAATAAATTAGACACATTTTAAAATATTATATGAATGCGATTGACCGTGTGTTTATTTAAATAGAACTAATGATTATAGAGTTTTATTTTATTCACCAATAAGTGAAGTAAAACAGTTCTAACGCTGCGTTGGAAAAGTATGAATAAATATTAAATGTAAACGATGACTTGATATGAAATGTATAATTCACCGTAACCGCGTAATAACTAATAACACTACAAATATTATACAAATTGTGGGTGCGTATAATATTATGATTTATGATTCACGATTTAATTTTTTCATTTCACAAAAGAAAAATTCAAAGTAATCTGTGCCCTGTGCCTGCAGGGTATGCAAATGTTTTTCGGACACGTGGATGTTTCCACAAAATCAAAATATCATAATATTACCCGTGGTAATCAAATTCTAGATTTTAAATTTAGTAGCGGACCATGCACGCACTGGTTTGAAAAAAGGCATACAATTACATGTGTATAGCGTGCTAGTGGATTTCGCGATAGCGTTGTACCTACGTGGAGCCGCAACCGACTTGTACATAAACGCATGTACATTATTTGATCATACACTCAAAAATGCCGCTCCAACTTGCCGTGCAAATCGTTGTCGAAAAAACATGCGATAATAATATGATTATAATAGTGCAAGTTAGCCAAAACAGCTATGTCCTGTCCCTCGAATCGCGCCCGACGGTCTGGTGCCAATAGATTTTTTCACAATCCAGTATTATGACGTTTGATCAAATATCCAAGAACCATCTGCATGTTTTCTCATAATCTGTGATAAGTCTTTGAGTATAAAATAATTTCTATGGCTTATAAATAATTGGAGTTAATAAAGATGATATCTATAGTTTTTATATTATATTAAAGAATTAAGTGAATTTCAATGAATAACATTTGTAGAGTATAAATGCTATAATACATTGATATTGAAATAATTAAAACTACTATAGAAAAAAAAACTATTTGGTAAAATTAAAAACACTCTAAGACTATTATATAAGTTTTATATTTTATATTACCGGGAGGATTTGCCCCGGTTTTTCTGATAACCAATCCCTCTAGTTAGGTTAAGTTGTAGTAATATTATTACACAAGGTATCCAAGTATAAACTGTATTACGAAATTTTCTGAATTGGTTCTCAAAATAGGTGTCAACGACACGAATAAAAATTGTAGTGTTCCTGTGAAGTATTGTGAATGGGTAGGTCATAAGTGCATGACTCTAATACTATAATATTAATGATATGACACGAGACACAATTAATAGTGTTGAATATAATTGAATGATCAGTAAAAAATAAATATTTTTAAATACAAATACTATTTCCATCACTGGTTATAATATTACACCTCAATAAAATCTAAAAATACAATTTAAAATACGAAATTATTTCTTGAATCAATAATAGACTAGTATTAGCTTACTATAAACAGGTATTGGTATTTAATTTTCGACAACATTTTATCATGTGAAACATTATTTTTTTTGTACTGGAATTGGATTATTGGGTATATTGCAAAGGTACTAATTATTATAAGCTATTGGAAAAAAAAATCGAGGTACCAAACGAAATGAAGCAGTAGAAAGTAATAATTAGTTATTCGGTGTACCTACAGATAATCAATGCAGTTGAACGATAATATTATTAATTATAAACCACCCTATGCGAATTTTACTCGTGGACTTTTAGTTTGTTTTAAATAATATTAGAAATGGCCTGTGAATGGACACACCCTGCTGAGTGCTAACAATAAAAATAAATGTATCTACGAATGATGACGATAATGATCATGATAGTAATGTTAATAATAACAAAAATGATATTGATTTAACAAGTATTAAAAACACTATATTTAATGCAAGCGTAGAGGTTAAACATAGTTCATATAGATTTTTAATAATTGCAAATATTCTGTCTTTCTTTTCATTCTAAACTACACGAAAGCGCGGACGGCTGACTGTCGCAGTACATTCAATTTCTTAAATAAACACTAAAGAAGTACCTATGCGTATATCTGTTTTATTTTAATATAATTTATTTATTAGTGTATAGTACGTGTAACCGAATCACAGAAAATACCCTAAAAATACTGAAAACAAAAAAAAAACGAAGTATAAGAATCACTCTGAAAAAAATTTTCTCTCCAGGAAATAAACTCGTATAATTGTTTTAATAATTATTGATTTTTTTGTAGTATTGTTATACCTATGTATAAAAAGAACAAATAGTCTAATAAATTATTATTTTTTTTTTCTATTCAAAAGAAGTTTTCACTAAATCCTACAAATCTTTCAGTTTTTCACTTAGTTAAAAAAACAAACCTGCCTGAAAATAAAACCTGTTTAGTACTTAGGTATATATTATGTTGGGTTTGGAATGAAAATGAACACCAGTTTACTAGTAGAAAAATTTTCCTACAGCTGTAGTTCCAAGAATGTATGTTTTCATTTTCATATTTTTATTTTTTATTTTTTAATAAACTAATTTGTTTGTTTAATATTAATCAACCAATCATACTAATGGAAATTATATCTTCAAATTAAGGTGATCAATTATGTTATGAATACAGAATAGTAAAGGTGTTACATAAATAAATATTAAATAATAGTAAAACGTGCGCAATCGTGTTCACTTAAAAATTTTACTGACTATCCTTGGAAATACAAGTGTAGGAACTCAACAAATTATTGTGTTTTCAGTTTTATATATAGGGAAGACTGCTTAATAAGAAAATATATATATATTATATTATAGCAATTATGTCATCACGGTTAGATTAGATTTATATTTAACAAGATGATGATAAAATCAAATAAATAAATGGTTTTCATAGTTCCACGTAACGCTTTTAATGACGATAGAATTAATATATTCCATAAGAATATCTGCTGTCTCTAATCGCTATACATTATTATTATATGTCTCGCGTCATCGTTTTAAGTTTTCCGAGGATTTCGCTTCACACTATCGATGTGACTAGATCTCGTTAGTAAAAAAATTTACATGATTAAAATAAGCTTGTAGCAGTGATACCGTGTGATACTTAACAGCTAGATGTAAACTAAAATATGACGCGTACCTACATTATTATTATTATTATAAATTGCAAGACGATTCCGTTTTAAGCGTGGAATGTACAACAGCAAATTGTGGCGTAGTTAAGTTGTCTACACAGTTGTAATGACGATGAACAGATGATGATGATGATGATGATGATGATGGTGATGATATTATGATTGTTATCACGAAGTACCTCGGTAGGTTTACAGTCGAGTGTACTGTCGGCTGTAATATAACGATCGCACTGTCCCCCATTGGTGAAACAGGAAGGTATTATTACAATGATGGAAATTGTATGTGAACTTGGCATAAATATACAACATAATATAAAACACCCAGAAAATTATAATATGTATATTTGAATTTAAAAACCAGCGTGATTAATAGGTCATTTATTTGTTATGATTTTATGACTTCTATTTTAAAACATATTTTTATAGTAAAATAATTGTTTTACAAATATGGACATTAATAAACAACGTTTCATTAAACTATCGTCGTTAATATATTGAAAAACGTACAATAAAGTATAAAGTTTGATTTCAAATTTATCCAATTATGTGAAAAATGTTTTAATACTTTTGTGAATCAATTTGAACTATGGTTATTTATATTTTATTTGGCAACCATTGAAAATAATTTTTTGTTTTTACATGAATGATTATTCCTTATAGAGTAATTATAACAACACCACTGATCTTCTTTTCTACACTTTAAATTATTTACTAATTAATAAACTATATTGGTTTAATGGTCATTCATAGAAAACGTTCAGAATAATAAGCTTCAATATAATTATTAATTTAATCGTATCGACACGTACTACACCTATATAATAGTACACATAAATGACCCAATGAAACAGTCTAATTTTTAACACCTCAAGAAAACCCAAACAATATTATTATCTCATATTATATAATATGTAGGGATATTATAATATTCATCGTTTTACGAATAGGTATATAAACAGTACCGTACCTATATATAGTATAATAGTATATAGAATATTCTTTCGACATACGGAGACCGGAATGCATTGAACATTATAGTCTATACTCCGGATTCGGCGACGAACAATAATATGTGTATGTGGTAATTTTATTTTCGGAACATTTCGACGATTTAGTAAACCGATAATTTTCCGCTCAATTTCTCTAGCTGGAACGTACGCGGATTAACTATTATTACATATTATATAGATATACACAACACACAGACGACTGATGTGCAATGTGTATTTGTATGTGTGTGACTGTCACAGAAACTCGTTGACCCGATTAACCCATTCCAGAATCAGTCCCTTTCAAACGAAAATACATAGGTACCTTCCGAATTACAGCTTTATATATATATAGGTTATGTATTGCGCGTGCGTACGCGTAAATAACCGTGTTTGTGCATGGCAGACGTTTAATTTAATTTAATTCAATATCAAAATTATATATCAATTCGGGAGTTTGTAATAAATCGTCGAGGAAGGGTCTTGAAACTTTGAATACTAACAATGAAGACGGTCCAAAACTATATTTTCTTCTATTATATTATTGCTTATTTAATATTAATGACGGAAGTGTAGATACCGAATTATATGTTAGTTTAATATAATATTACATAGAACACGTACGAATATATGATGACTATTTATGTAGATGAACTTAATGAAAAATAAACAATAATCATTGACAGTTGGATAAAGGAAAAACAGATCGGATCTATATGAAAATTTTTAGTTGCTTTTATTGTGCAGTCAAAATTATAATATATATTTTGATTTAATATAATAAGTTTATTTCTCAGAACCTATAAAGAACATTTCCAAGAAAAATACGCAAATGCTAAAAGCATATGTTTACAAAACTATTGAAGTCAATGCAGATGCATATTTTGCATATTATCATGCTTATTACTTATGAGTGATTCGTTTAGATAAACGCTAATGAAATTGTTTGTACAATTGAAAATAATATAATTGTAATAATATATTAATAGAATAAACAATGTGAGAAAAACTGGTGATTATATACTGATACTATTTTACAACTATTCTTCGTACAGTTTTATTTTTTCTGAGAACGTCTATTGTATTCAAACCATACAAATCGCATACCAAATTATAGCAAATAGGTATAGTACAAAGCTTTAGATTCGCTAACTTAAGGACTATAATTTCACCTCCGCACATACATGACGTAAATGGCGGCACTCCGAAGCGTAATCGGATATTGTCGTATAATTCGGTAACATCAATAATTTATTTAACAAGAAAAATAATTCATTTGAGAATGTCAATCATGTAGTGAGATTGATTATTGTAGTACTTGTCAAAAGGTATGATTCATTGATCCCTTATATTTATCGGTATAAAATGTACTGCATACCTATAATTTTATAGTGTTTTCATAAAATTTCGTTCGTTTGATATTTCATCTATCAAAATAAAAGTGATTTTGTTTAAATTATATTTTCCAACACTAAACAACTACAGTTTCATAGAAAGCTCACCGTCGAATACTGTACACACTGTACAGAAGGGCACTGTATGTATTATTTATTATTTTTGTTTCAATAAATATTAAAAATGATATTATAATATACTAGCTGATCCCGTGCACTTCGTTGCCAATTAAAAAATTACAATTCTACTATATGATTTGAACAATTTTCAATTTGTTATTTAATATTCAATTAAACGGTGTTCAAAACTTAGGTATTTTTATTGACCATTTTGAATCTCAAAAAACTTGTTTAAGCACTACTTTAAAATGCGAATTTCGTAAAATTCTAACTTATTGCACAATAAATTTGTGGTACAAATGTACTGTATACACTGCAAGCCTCTATCTATTTGTTCAGGATCTACGTTTATCAGTCAGTGAGTTACTCAGGTTATATTATAGCCATTAAGTTTGGCGTTTACCGTAAGACTCTCTTATGGTTGTGCAAGCAGTATATTATCAGATATATATATATTATACTACATTACCTATATATATTAATTTTTTTGGTTCAACAGTCAAAACAGACAAGATAACAATTAAAATAACTTCAATAACTACTAGTTATTACATACAATACAGTTACACCGCTTTTAAGTGGTTATCATTTATTGATCTTTTTATGCAAGACATAGCTGAAAAATTATTAGTTGTAAAGACATTAATTACAACTTACAATAACGTAGTTTAGGACGCTGGCATACTAAAATTAAATTTCAATTGACTCTATTGACGCAGTTTATTTATTTTACACTACATTATAAAAATGTATCTAAACGGTATCAGTTTTATTGTGCATTTAAGGAAACAGCATAAAACCGTAACAAATGACAGTTTTATTAGATACCTAAAACCTACGAGTATATAGGATATCTTGCTACATGGCCAAATGTTTGCGGTTTTCGTATCATCATGAAACATTCAGGTTTAATGGAATCCATACCTACACCATGCTGAAGTTTAAAAACCGTCTATAAGTTCATTCGTTCAATAATATACTGCCTGCTAGCGATCGTACGTGTATTATAATATAGAGCAGAATATATATTTTATTCAAAATACAAATGTCTGAATTATATGATATATAATATAATATATCGCAGCCAATACCATATACCATGTATGTTTCAACAAAATTATTTTTACACACGTTTTGTTTTGTATACTATAATAATTATTATTGTTAATTATAATTCTACATGTGTGTATATAAATAAAAACTGTAAGAAATGGCAGCCACGAGGGTTTGATAACTAATATAGGTAAACATCAAAGTTATCAGAAACTAAAAAAAACCATTTGAAATCGAAAAGCTAATAAAAAACCAAAACATTAAATTACAAATTAAAACGCATAATAAACTAGAAATTAAAAAAATGTAAATAATTATTTTATTTTTATTTGTTTTAGAAGAGTTCCAAAGAAATTAAATGCCCAGAATGCGCTCAAAATGTATGTTCACATTCGCTCCTAATAGATGTTCTTCCAAAAATGGTAAGTTTTTCATATTATTTGAGCATAGAAAAAAAATAATATTTAAGAAAAACATTAAAAAAAAATGAGAAATATAACATGTTTTTCAGTTAAAAATACTGAATATCGTTTATTAGGATCCATGTTTTAATACTAGTGCAAGAATTATATAATTAATTCACTAAATACAATTTTAATTTAGCCATCGAATGTCGTAAAATAAAACCTAACAACACTTTAGGTGGTTTTTTTCGTTTTATTTCTCAGGATATTCTTTAAATAACCCAAAGTCATTAGTTAGATAAAATATCTAGTATAAAATATTTTAATAACTAAAATATGATAACAATTTAAAACAACTCTCTGAGAGGTCATTAATCTTGGTTTCAAATAAAATGCTGGACATAAAAATAACACAGTTATCTTTTAAAAATCAAATAGTTATAATGATAATTAACGACTTTTCACCATCATAATCGTAAATGGTAAAAAAAAAAATAGTAGCTAAAACGTAAACTCGCATTGATAGTAAACAATAGTACCCCATAACAATAATATATCATATCTAAATCGCCTATAACAGAATTATGTATAAACTACAAAGCGGAGTCCGCATCACAGGAAAACATTATAAAAATAATCAGTACCTCAAACAGTGCAACAACGATATTAAAAATATAAAAATAAATCGTCATCACTATATTTTTTAATGAAAAATAATCATGAAATGAGAAAAAAACATAACCGCATGTGATTAAAATAATAAAATAGGTACTATTTTCTTTAAACATTTTAATTTACAATTTTTATTAGACTTTTCTTTATAAATGCACCTATGTTTATATATAAAAAAAAAAATAATTAAAATATAATACAAGATTACTCATAAGTTGTTTATAGGTATTTTAAAAAAAAATTGTGATTAAATTTGATTCAATCTATAATTTCCTGTAAATGTTTTAAGTTAAAATTTTGACAAAATTGGATTATCACTCATAACATAAAGATTCCTTATTATACTGTTTTATTTATTGTAATTTAAAAAGTATTTATCATAGAAACTTTGAAACATTCCATTGTTGTTTAAATTATCATTTTCTATAGTCTATGAAATATTTAGAATATTTTAAACTATTTTTAAACTTATAACATTTTTTAACTTTGCAGTTTGGTTTTTGTGTTGAGTATTAATAAAAACAAATGCAGTCTCATGTTAAAAAGCTTAAAAATTGAAAACATGATCTCGCATATTAAGTTCTCGTTATTGTAATTCCTTTAATTATATAATACGAATGACTTTATTTTAGAAATATTTAAGTTCAAATATTGATGGAATTAGATAGGTACTTATTGAAATAAATAATAATGATTATTTAAGTTATTTTATTGTTATTCAAAAATATTCATGAAAATGTTTATAATCATGTTTTACTATTACAATGAAATTTTCAAAAAATGTAGGCTAGGTAATTAAAACTGCAGTCTATTTATATTTTATATAATAGTCATATAAGTTGATAAAAAATCTCTGCTTAAAAACATTTATAGTATGTATCAATTTATCATTGATTTTAAACTAAAACACCCATTATGTGTACATGTACAAGTTACATTCAAGTCATTCAACACTTACTGTACAGCAAGTCATTCTTATACTCTTCCACTATATTCTGTGTTTTTATTTTTAAATTTTTTTCATAGTGACGATGCGCCCGCAAAGACGTCACTGTACGTTTGTTGATTTACAAAATGTACGGACCCTAACAAATTCTTAACAAAGCTTATTCAAATCTAGAAAATGTTGATATTTATTTTGTGCTCTTTAGGATCTAGGTTAACTTTGATTGACGAATGTGATTTATAGAAATAATAAATTATTGTCACTTATGATCATTCTTACGATTTTTATTTATACCTAGTAACTATAATTTTATGCCCGCCTATATACCGACAGATATTATAATACATTTGGAACACATGTATATTTTACCAATCTATAAATTAAAGAATACCTATAAACTATGACCACGAAAGAAATAACCTAGTTTATAATCTATATAATCTAACCTAGCCGGACACTGATTTGAATAGTGAAGTAGCACAAAAACCAAAAACAAATAAATAAAATATAAATAACCCAATTGTTATTAAATGACAATGAAACTCTTAATATGGCAAAATTATTATATGTTATGTATTTTTGTTTCGCATCATTCTTCAAATACTCAAAACTAATATGTTCTATTAATAAAGTGCATAACAATTACATTTACTTATAGTAATATTTTACTGCATACTATTACAACCTTGATTGCGTGTGGCATATTTGACATGTTGTAATACCGTCAGACTGGTGACGTATTAATACCGTATTTGTATTATTATATTTCAGTGGAATTTATACATAAGTAATACAAAATAATGTTTAATTTTTTTTTATGATTTTACAGAGCGAAAAAATCTCAACGAAATCGACTGACCCAGTCCATTTGGCCAAGACGATCGACATGGTAGCCCGGTTCACGTTTCCGTCGGCGTTCGTAATGTTTTTGGCATTCTTCTTTTTCTACTACTCGGTGAATGCTCACAATCATGGTATATCCGTTGGCACCGATTAAATCATTTGTTGACTATCTCAGTAGAATGTGCTGTGAAAGGCAATCAGAGCAAGCAACCCATCAGCTCTTTTTTTATCCATCCCTTTAGATCGGCCTAATAATAATAAAGCCCAAAACAGGGGGTTTCATAGTCTGCCTTTCTTTTTGTAATTTATATAAGTAAAATATACTGTCTCACCACGTTTGGGCCCTTCAACATATTATAATTAAATTTAAATTAATATTTTTGAAAAGAGATCTCGGAAAACTATGATCATCTAGTCTGAGAGTCACAATTATTGTATTTTTTTTTATCTGTTAATCTAAATTTTAAATTAAATTTTTTATTTTTAGGATTGCCAATTCATAAATCTAAGAAGTGTAATTGTAAATATTGTAGCGATCGAATTGTTTATTTTTATTAAACAGTATTCAAACAGTTGTGTAAGTTCTTAAGCTTTTAAAAGACATCGTATCTCAGATACCACTGTAGATATCTGTTTATGCATGTAATAATGTGATTCTATTAATGCAGTGAACAATCATTACCTATATAAAATAGTAATATCTTTTGACATTTTCTTAAAAGTATTTTACTTCAAATCGAATGCTTACTAAAAAAATATTCACACTATACAATGAAATACGGTACCACAGTAATTATAAATACAATTTTTTGTTTATTTAAATATTAGAACACAGTTTAATATTTGCACACGAATCGATTTAGGGTTTGGTAAAACTACTATTATTCGTATAAGGAACAACATTTTGTTATTTTCGATTTCTGTGTAATTAAGCTGTGAAATTTAATAAACTTGGTTCTTATCGTATCCAAAGAGATAATTCATCAAATATAAACATTAAACATATACATATATTATACAATAGGAGAAGACACTATAAATCAATTAATACTAATATTAAGAAATCGCAAAATTGTTTCAATTTAATTGATATTACGATCAAAAAAATATATATATTCATCATAATATTCAGTAGGTAATAGGTATACACTATACATATAATAATATGAGTACACCGCAGTCTTATAGATATATAAAGGAACCTTGAAAAATAATAGTTCAATCGACAAAATTTTGTTGTAACCAATTTCGTTAAAAACTATATCTACTAAATATTATATATTTATACAAGAAGTATATGAAATATACTTTTTTGTCGTAAAATTTCACTCTAAGAACTCTATAATATTTAATTAAAATTAATAACAAACGATGTATACCGTTTTAACATTAAGTATCGAGTAAATTATATATTAGAGCGTACATTATAATTATTAATTTATATTATAGTCTATTACATACTATATACATGTTATAATTCACACACACACACACACACACACGCGCGCGCGCGTGCGCAAAAATAAATAGATCTGAACATTTGTTTACTAGCTGTACAAGTTCGTCAACACGAACTTATTTATGTTAAAAAGCAATAAACATTTTCAAGTACCTACCTATAATACCAGCTACCGTGTGCCACAGAGTCATCAATATAAATCAATATAAATATATACATAAATGCATAATAATATACTATTTTACTGCATTATATATACCTACTAAGCAAGACCACGAGAGTCATTCGAAAACGGTCTGACGTTTGTAAATGTTTTAAACATCATCAGGATATTTACATAGAACTTATGCCTATACGTATTCGATAGATACCTACTAAAACATCGCTATTATTGATTATTATTATTGTCTTGTACAAAACCAAAACATTTTTAAACGTTCATTTGTAACCTGAAGAATATTATATTCAATGCAAATAACACAAAAGTGGTATTATGATTCGTAAATAGTGAAATACACTGTTTGAACCTAATTTTATGTGCATTATAGATACATTTAATTAGACGTAGGTATGTAAAAAATTATAATAAAAAAACAGAAAAATAATATCTACAAATCAGATAAATCATTTATTTGATGTATGACTTGCAAATTTAGGAGAAATTATCAGATAAAAATAGATTATTGAACAATAATTGCTCATGATTATAAAAATTAAAAATTAAAATATAAGCAAACAAAATACATAATATACGTGAAGATATTGAGTTATTATAGAAAATTATCTTTGAGAATATGTTAAAAATAATTAAATAATAAATAATTTCAATACGAAACAAATTAGTCAATGTAGAAATGTATGAACAAAACGTAATTAAAACTTTTTTTTTTATCAATGGTTATTTTATTATTACTTTAGAAAAAAAATTATTATTTTAAAGAACTCATTTCTTATTTTTAAAAAATCAAAACACTAAAAAAAACAATATATTTTTATTACTTAAAAAATAGAGTACAGGTCGATTACCATAATGATACCATTAAAATTCGTTTGTGACTCTCCGTTCACTAAATATGATGATTTTTAATATGTCGCGTGACGTCACGATTTTTCTGCAGTCTTGAATCCATTTACGTTTTTACGAAATTATAACAACTACCGCTGTTTTTAAGTCTTTATCTAATATTGTATTTATCAATTCAGACCTTTATAAAAATTTAAAGATTTAGAACCATATTTATAATTTTATATAATTTAACAGTTTAATTATTACACTGTTTATTTATAAAATTAGAATTACCTTCCTTAGTAATATTATAAGCATTTTTTATCAGTCATATATTATCAAAATCTAAGTACACCTTTATTACAGATATATTCTTAAGTTATATCATAAACAAATTGTATTTTAAGAATTATAACCAATATCCTGTAAGTGATTTACAATAATATTTATAAATGTACCTACGTAAATGATACATGTAGAATAATTTTACTGTTTAATGTAATTATTAATTTGTAATATTTAGCCTAATTGTTTTATTGGCCACGACATATATTATTATCTGATAGATTCCCGTGTAGAGTGTAGTCCTTACGTCTAAATGTCTGTGAGATCATAACTAAAATTAAACTTTATTCATATTTGTTATACACCTACGTATTACACGAAAGAAAAATTACCATTAACTATTAAATCATTATAAATAGTTCATAAAATTAAAATTAAACAATTTATTAGAAAATTCTTGAGCAGGCACAAGCACATAATAAATTATATGCTACAAAGTCCAAATAGAAAATTAAGCAGTATTACAGATATATATAAAAAAATAATAATAAATAAAAATTGGTACCTATATTTTGGAGTTCTAAATTATCATTGTTAAACCATTGATAATACATAGATATAAAACTAATCTTAATACCAACATAATGTATAAGTAATTTATAGCTTTCTAAGTACCTATGACTTATTTTGTGACCCTTTGACTGTGGTATCACATACATTATTATATAATTTTTATAATTTTATAATGGTTTATAATTTGTTCAACAAAAAAATAAAATATAAACGACTAAAATTACCTATAAAAAAAATAACTGTACAAATTAGTGTCAAACGGTAAAATAATTTCATTGGACCATTATATTATTAAAATAAAAAAACCAGTACAATAATCGAAATTATAATTATAATTTATAATAAAACTTATACTATACTTTACTACACTTAAATACACGTATAAAATGTATAAATACGTCTAATGTAATTATTTGAAAAAATAAATATATATATTTAAAACTTAATATTTATAAGTAAATAAAACCACGTAACCAAACTTAACGTTGATAGACATTACTACTGAGTTGTATTATAAACTATGGATTTTTATTTAAATAAATACATGTTTATAAGGAGGATATAATATTATTTTTTCTGACTAATATTTCAATAACAAATTATTTCTATTCTATAGCACCAAACAAAAAAATTAAAGCAAAATAAATTAATAAACAATATTTATACTAGTTAATTAAGACTCAAAAACTTTTAGTTGAAATTTTTCATCAATTATAAATAGAAAAAAAAATTATTTATTTTATATTAGTTTTGTTATTATAACATTGACTACCAAAAACATAACATAATTTAAAATTTTTAGCGCAGCGAAAACTATACATAATATAATAATATGCCTACAGGTTTTTTTTTTAGTATTTAGAGTACATTAATTGATATAACAAAAACATTACGATAATAATTAATTGCATTTCTTTAGGTACCATAAGTCCTAAATATATTAAATGAAATAGCTACATAAAGACATGTTGATATTTATAAAAATGATATGTAATATTTATTGTGTATTAGGTGATATGATTTATGGTTGTATAATATTGTACTCAAACTTGAGTAATAAGTTCCTTTTAATGTACTCATATGTGTGAGCACTGAGCAATATGTCAATATATAAATGTTTATCTTAAAAAATACTACTTTATTTTTAACAGCCGTTTACAAATTTATAATTTATAAAATATTGTTTTAGATTTGTTTGATCATGTATTTAAAATTTAAATATTGTGGATAGTATAAAATATATAGCATTCTAGCGATAGGTACTTAATGCCTGTATTAAGCAAATAATTTATTTTGCTACACAGTATGTGGTCTGCCATCTAGCGATGCAATTTGAGGCTTATATTTGTTAACGTAAAATATTAAATATATATAACTTATTTTAAATATGAATACGTATACTTATATGTATATATATATATTATGCCTGCGCAAATCACACATAAATGTCTATGTTTTTCGAAGGTTGACACAAAATTTGATAAGAGTCAAAGGAATAGCAATGCTAAAACAGCATTAGTTATTGTAATAATATATAGAAATTAATTTCTGTTTTAATGGAAACAAAAACTTTATTTAGTGATTTAAAAATTACAATAAATAAGTACCATAAGTATTGCTAAAATTAAGGTAATTAAATGTTAGATATTTATATTTATATAATATGTATATTGTATAAGTACACCATTTTATGATATACCATCTATCTGTTCATTGAAATTATTACCCTTTTATATGTTGATAATGTAATCACAATTTTAATAGTGGTTTTTAACTGAAATAATACCTAAATATTTCGCCAAACCCAAATTATCTACAAAGATTTATTTAGACACGGCACTATAGATAGGCAATTTAGGTACACCACCACCACATTTAGAATTATTATGTTTAATTTATTTAACTGGCGAGACATTTTTATCTTGTTTTTTTTTTCATCCAATAAATTTAAAGATAACATCGTTATTTCTAAATAATTGTAAACTATTTATGTGTTAGTATAATTTATTGAATAATAAAATTCTTTATTGACAATAACCTAACGATATTTGATAAATAGGATATAATGAATAATTTTTAAAACAACACTTATTATCCCAAAAACTTTAATAGATTTTGAAATAATAAGTGTTGTTTGGTGCCTTTGGTTGTTGAAGGTCCGTTTTTAATCTTCAAAACAGCTGAAAGAACAGCAATAGTTTATGACTAGATTAACATTATATTATAATATATTTAAATTTGTTCTATCACGTTTTTTTGGGGGGGGGGATCATTTCGATTGACCACAAAAATAACAAAACACGGTGAAAATGTGCATCATACAAAATACAAACATAATCAACACAATTTTATTGAATATTAAAATTAATGAATAACGCTCTTAAAATTAATGCCAAAGATAAATTCAGAAGCTGTGGAGATGAACTTCAAGAAGAAGAAACGGAAAGAGTTACTGAAGTTATCGTTTAGAATTTCGTGAGAATGAACATGAACATTAGTAAGTTTTTTCAGGGCTTTGAATTGATAATAATATACAACATAAACGTAGTTCAATACTTATAACATCAGTTATAATGATAATTTTAATTTATACCACATTTTTATATGCAATATTTATATTTTATTTTAAAATATAATTATTAAATATATATTTTTTTTGAGTCTACATCAGTTAAAGAAATATCGTTAAATGTGTGCGGTAATGTCAAACATATAAATATTATATAATTTTCGTTGACTTTACTATTATTAAAACATTGAAATCAAATTTTCTTACGTCGTCGATGTCAATATATTTTTGAGCTGATAGATAAAATGATATTCTTCGTAATGTTCAGATTTTATTCAATATTTAATACAAGTAGGTATTTTAACTGTAATTAATAAATTTATCATTTTCGTTCACGCCTCTATTTTTAGAACCGGTAAAACTGCTACCAAACTATGTTATTCCACCGTTGTTATCGAAAATACTAACATAATATATTACAAAAATAAAAAAAAAAAGACGAGCTTCGTGTTTGTTTAAGATACGGAATTAAACCGTGTATTTGACATAATAGCAACAGAAAGACCACTGTAATATAATTATCATACGACTAGACATTGTATTTCATAAAAAAAATATTCATTAATATAACGTCATTTTATTTTATTCCACAGTCGGGTTTAGAATATAAATGTAGATGTGAAAAAAATATTTAACTATGGTTTCCCAGGATTCTTTGAGCTTTATTTAGAATTGCTTTAGTGGTTGCAATAAAATATGCTGTGTTTAAAATTTAAATTAAAAATAATAACTGAATCTTATGAATAGACTTGTAAAATATAAAACATTTTTTTATATAGCTGGTAAGAACTATCTCTTTCTTGTTTATTGTATTATTATTCATTCAGTAATATATTTACATATGCCAATTAATGTAATATTATAGAATAAATATTATTTTGTAAAAACAAAATAAACAAATCAATAGAGAATTATTAAAAATGTATAGTTACGCATAATACTATTTTATACTTAGTTTGTCGGAAATGAAAAGTTTTAGCAAAAACATAAAAAAAAAAAAATATTTGACTTCTTTTTTGCCAAATATAATTTTATTGCCAATAAAGACCTTTCACAATTATTGTATGGTGCCCAAAACATAGGTATTGTATTTAATTTAAATATATATTTAGTTTTATTGAATATAACTAAATAATACATAGTAATAATACAATTATTATTCTGATTAAATAATCTAGTTCTTAAAAAATGTCAGTTTAATGCTTATAGTGGTATCTTTTTATTACTGGTGGATAAATCTTGATAAGGTTCAACTATTTGAAAAATGTATCAAAAATCGATGCAAGTATCGATAAAAAAATGTACTATGCATTTTGAGAGATGATACAATAGACAAGCCTACACAAATAAATAAATTTTAATAAATATTTTGGGGTAATATTTTATAATAATATACATTTATTGTCAAAATATATAATAATTAATAATAATATATATAATATATATATATATATGTGTGTGTGTAATTATCAAATATACTATATTAGGTGCATGTAATAGCTTATAAAGTACTAAATATACTTACATAATAATTATTGTTATTTTGTATACCTATACGAGTATAAAGCATGGCTTAAAAAATATTATATATTTGATAAAAAATTACGGACTTTTACTAGTTATTTATCTTAAGATTTACCAAATCTCGTATCTAAAAGCCCAATCTATAAAAAATCATTTGGGGTTCGACCAAACTATTTTGTGTATCCTACTTTTTTATCGGTATTCGTATTCTTACCGTAACATAATATGTTTGTGTGATTCTCTTATTATTAATAATGTTTTCAATTTATTTGAACTTTTTTAAAATGCAATATTGTATAATAACTATGTCACTATAGAAGTAAGTAATGCCATTAAGTTAGTAAAAAAAAAAAAACGAATCCAATCTATACATAATTTATACAAGTACATAATATAATATTTTTATACATACATATAACATAATATATAATATAAAAATTAAAATTTTTTATGTAAATTATCTCAGAAACACTTGTCTGATTATTATTATTTTTCAAATAAAAAAGTGTATCGCAGAGATAATTTTTAGCATAATTTAAATTCTCTAAATTAATAAGCAAAGGGGAATTAATAATAAAGCTACTTTTAAATAGTCGAAAAAATTGGCAGAGGAGCACTGGGTAGGACAGCTTACTATAATAATATTCACAACTAATGTAAAATATTGATAATTTTTCTGGTTTAAATGTTAATGAATTCGTAACTTGAAATGCAGAATACCAATTATGAAACAAAATAATAGTAATATTATAATTATCACGATATTTATATTTTAAATATAACCACACCAACAAATGTATTAACCAATTGTGTGAACTTTTTTGGAAGGCAAATTTTTATAAAAAATGTATTAATCAACCAAATATTTTAAACTTAGAATCATTATTTGTGTTGTAGTTAATACATCAATTAATTCCACTTTCTTTAAAAAAAAAAAAACTATCCAATTTTGATTATTACATTAATACATTTTGAATAGTTGAAATAAAAAATTAGATCGAATTTTTTTTTATAGATATACAATGTTTCCCTTATAATGTTGACACGTAGTAAGCAGATAATCTGATAGTTCCTAGTTGATGGTCTTTAAAATTTTAATATAGGTTCCCATAGTATATATACTGCTGTATCAATAATGTTACTGATAGTATAACCGCACTTTTAGTAGGTACTGAATTGCATTTATAAATTTATAATTATCTAATTGTGGTTAACTAAAAATTAACAAATTAATATGTAGCAGTAATTAACCAATATAATAAATTATAATATATAATATGACATATGATTAATTCAAATTTATCCAGATGTATAATGTTTATGTATGTTAAAGTACAATTATTTTTATTTTTAAATAAATATCTGTAGGTATTTTAATATTATTAACTAATTATTTTACATGTTAACAAAAATAAATTTATTTACACTTAGTTATTTCACTGAATGGATAATAATATTTATATTTATATAATTTTGAATATTTAGGTAGATTTTAGTGTTGATATTTTGTATACATAGGTAGTTAGCAGTTTTTTGATTTATTCATTTCAAAATACAAATTACTTTCAATCTATCTTAATAATATAGGAATTAAATTAAAAATGTATAAATAATGTTCTAAATCTTATGAATTTGTGTAATTATTTATATTATCATACTGTTGTGTGTAATGTTTCATGACGGTTTTAGTCAAACTAGTTATAGATGGACCATCCTTCATCTGTATTAGTGTAGTAAGTCCATATAACAGCAATAATAAATTCTGTAACGAATAAAATGATACTTACAGTTGATTATTAAATCATTGTTTTAGATAAAATAAATACATTATTAAAATTACTTATTAGCAAGTAAGATACATGATTAAATTTTGATATACAATTTATCATTTATTATTTTAGAAAATGTTTACTAAGTACACTGAAATTGATAACTTACATCGAAACTAGCTAAGTGACTAAATATTTTAGATTCTGAGCGAAGCGATAAATGTATTGAATTTACAATGTTGTGTTTTCTTTTTGTGTTTGTGTACACGAGAACGTGTCGATATAATGCTTCGATTTTCAACTTCAGTAGCTTTTCCAATTCGAAAGTGAATCTAGTTTGTGCATTGGTGAAGTCATTTTTTGAATTTCCTAATAGTTTTCAAAATCGCCGGGAAAAACCAAAAAAAAATTAAGGAAAAACGGGAATTTTTACGCAAAACCAGTTTTCGACCAAATCGATTTTTTTATATGGTTGTAACTCAAAAACTAATCACTATAAATACTTGAAATTGTCTCCGAATGTTTATGTCAGTGTTATCTATATACAGTTAAATTTTCAAAAATGACTTTTTTGAGTTATTTATAGACCACTGAAATTTTCGATTTTTTTGAGAAATGTTTTTTGAAGTGTCGATAAAAAAATTTTGGATTACCAAAAAGTTTTTAAAATTTAATACAAGGTTCTTTATGAGTTGTTCTTATTGTAGCTAATTAAAATTAAAAATCATTAGTCACAATTTTTTTTATAAGCGTTTATAGTTCAAATGTTTACGAAATCTGTCGAAAACGCGAAAATTTGCAAGTAATTTTAAAGTTGAAAAATCATAAAATTTTTTGTGTTTATAACTAAGGATTAAAAATACAACACTAAGTTTTTCATAAGTTTTCCTTCAAATAGCTATAGAGAAAACTCGTAGCATCATTATAGAAAAGTTTTAAGTGCGTTTGAATTTTAAATTTTTAGGAAATAGCGTAACGAGAACGATTTATCCTCAAACGATTTTAAATATTTGTTATCATTTAAAAAGTATAAGTCGTAGATATTTGAAAATTTTACCAGTTATTAAGATTCGCGTTTTCTTTACATGATTTAAATTTCAATTATTATGACTTTTTTTGAGCTATTTATAGGCAACTGAAATTTTCAATTTTTTTGAAAATTTTTTTTTTAATTGTCGATAAAATTTTTTTGGTCCAATAAAAATACTTGAAAAATTAATACAAAATTCCTCATAAGTTATTCTTATAGTGATTAAAAAATTATAAGAATATATTGGCACAATTTTTTTTTTATTCGTTTTTGAAGTTCAAATATTGACAAAAATTCGTTAAAACCATGAATATTTGCAAATTATTTTGTAGGTATAATTCATAAAAATTTTTGTATAAGTAGCTAAGAGTTGAAAATTCAATATAAGATTTTCCATAAGTTTAGCTTATAATAATTATAAAAGAACTTAAATTCTAGTATATTTAGGCCATTAAAATATAAACCACCTTTTTCACCAACCATTTGAAATTATATTCTAGGCTGACAAATCATCTTCGTACAGAATCGTTTTTCATATACAAATTACGGATTCAAATTTAACAGTTAGGTATATAATATATAATAATGATCCATACGGCACCTAATGTATAGCAGAACGGTACTCACTTATCCACTTTTAATTTAATGTTAAACTTTACGGTTATAGTGTTAACGCTACAGCGACAATCTTGACGCATTGATATTATTCTTATTGTTTTGTGAACACGTACAACGTTTATAATTTATCACTTTATCAGCTATCCAACGAGTATAATTTTATCATATAACTTACAAATTAAGATACATGAAGTTGATGTATTCGTCATTTTTTCATTTATGTTTAGGATATTTAGTGTGTGAACATAAATACGAATAAACGGAAACAGAAAACATATATTTCACATTATTATTGTTAATTTATAAATTATATATTGATTGTTATTATCGATCACTTAAAATTCATTATTTTATTTTGCCGTGTCACTCTTGATTAAAATTAATGTTGAAGCAACTAAAAATATTAGTCTAAATATAGCAAACAACAAAATAACAGCATTATAAATTAATTCAATAATTTAAGAATGTTTTACAAACCTGGATCTTATAATTAATTGATATTATGTATCACGAGGTTTCTTATATATCTCTCGACTTTCTATTTTTATACAGAGTTAAGAAGTATTTTATATATGTATGTTTATTGTTTTAAATGTATAATTAATGTAGGTACAAATGAAACTAAGATATACAATATTGGAATAGAATTTTTATTGGAAGCAACATTTATTATTTTATGAATAGCTTTTAATACTTTTCATTAGTTAGAAACCATTGATAATTGCGAATAGAATATTATATCCACGTATTGAGTTTACATAAGTATTTATAGTGTAGGTATTAATTTAAACGAGAGAAATATAAAAAAGGAATAGAATGCTGTAGCGCCTCTGCATTCTGCAACCTAGCCAATCTATATTGAATGTGTTTACAAAAATTTTGTAAGTTTCATATTAAATGCTACTCGATTAGATCACCGGGTGAGTGTTTATACTAAATCAATGGTTCTTAAATTAAGCTGAAAAATAAGGTGCTATATTATTTTGTTCATATTAAATATTCGTTTTAAATTCCTCATTTTATAACTCGATTATGAGTAACCTTGATAAAAAAAACCCCCTCCCGTCCCGCTATGATCGAGTCACATTTGATATGAAACGTCCTATAGTTACTTTTATTACATCCTACCACCTATAACGTTGAAGATTGTCCTGGTTGATTGAAAATCGTTGTTACCGATTTTGACATATTCTTATAACAATGAATAAGAAAAAAATGCTCACTGATATAACCAAATGTAAATTGATGTTGAACATTCCATACGCTGACATTTCGTTAGATTTGAATTCAGACATTTGTACCATAAACATTTTAATCTGTGTACAAATTAAATTAGTTATTTCATACTTCAATCAAAATAAGTAAAAATATTATTATTTTCACTAAACAGTAAACTTCAGAAGAAACTGTTAAGAAACTAGCTAATATTACTTACTTGTAATTTTGTGTGAATTGCTAAACTTGAAATTCGGCATGCTCGTAAATATAATATAATTTCTCTTTTCTGTAAATAGTTAAGAAAATAAAATAGCAATAGTTTCACTAAATTAAAATGTATATAAATATTTTTCAAAAAGGCGGGCAAGAGGGTACCGCTATGCTGTATAGTAGGCATTGAATGGCGCACTGTAATGAATGTGTTAAATTTGAATTCAGTAATACACTGATACATCATTTAATATGAAAAACAATTCTGAACTAACCTTTATGACTAGACATATAATTCATAATATATTTAAAATCGTGAGTAGAGCGACAAATGTATTGAATTTATATTATATTTTTATAACTATTCTCTTTTTTTTATCTGGGTATTATACAATACGTAAATAAAAAAAGGCTTTTATCTTAATTTTAAGGATGGTTTTTGATAGAAAATTGTTCTAAATTTTGTTTTTGAGAGATAAAAATTTAAAGTTTTAGTTTTTTTTTTAAATAAATAACCAGAAAACAATATCAAAATACTAAGAAAACAGGAATTTTCTCATAAGTTTTGAAAAATTTGATTTTTTTATTTGATTCGTAAACGAATAACCATAAAAATTGCTCTTTCAGCTAAATATTTAAACAAGCATTTCAACCATTCTATGTGCTCGTACATGATTGAACTTTGAAAATATTTTGAATAATTTTAAACTATTCGTAGCTTTTAAGCATTAGATATTTTTGAAAACTAGTTTTAGGTAAAAGTTCGAAATAGATAAATATGTAAACTATAAAATTATATAAAATGAAAAAAAATAGTCTCATTATATTATAATTTGTAATACGTAAATATTTGTATTGACATTAAATTTGATTCTCGTAATACTCATAATTTAAAATTATAATAGAATAGGTAATAGGTATGTGATAATTTCTTACTTTTTCATTTGCATATGATGCATTTACGACAATACTGATGTGGAATATGCAATATTGGCAATATCTAACTATCAATGGTAAACACCAAAGGGTGACCGATGCAAATGACATGTCAGGGATATCCTTGTATCCGACAGCAAAGTACATATAAGTAAACATCAATAAGCCTACAAAACTAAATGTAAAATACCCTAACATAATCATACCATAACCTAAACTAAAGACTTTTATTATTTCACAAAGATCAGCATGCAACAATCGTAAACATTCCAATGACATTGTTATTTGGGATTGTGTCCATTCACCCGGAATTTCCACCAAACCAAGTGGCAAACGTCTATAGGCATCGTTTAAAGCACAAAACCTAGATGCCACACTACGAATATAAAAACACCCTCCAGTAACAATTACCATGTCTAACAAATTTGGATCAGAAAAAAAAATAAACGAAATTGAAGGTAAATCATATACTTTCGGTGGCATTAAATAAGTCTTATAACTGTTGTATAGGATAAAATATATTAATAACACTATCAAAATTCTATTCAAAGTTATGCATTTGTTTGTTGCAAGTGAATTGTTTATAAGTGATGGTCGGAGTAGCATTAACTGTTTTCGATCAAACGCAATGATGTCATTAATAAACCTAAAAAATTTAAAAACAAAATTAGATCATTACATTTAATTAAACTAAGTATTCGCACAATATGATTTAAATAAGGTTTAAATATACTTATTAAGACTAACAAAATAAAAATAAGTACTTTAAAAATTAAATTTTAATATTTTACCAAAATAAACTGTGGTTTTTATTTTTAAACCAATTATTAAGCATAATAATCATTTTTTCCATCTTACTTTACGACTTGAGTCTCTGATAGTCTTCCGATACAAATTAATGACCAATATTTAATTAAATAATATTGTCGCGAGAAATAAACACCTTGAATGTGAATAGAGTACGTACAAAATAACATCGCAAATATCCACGTGCATTCCAGACAAAAATAATATGTTGAGTTAATTGTATTTCTAGTTAATAGTCCCGTTTTGAATGTATATGAACAATGCATAAGCCCTACAATTTTCGACCATATTAATAAACTACTGGTTTCTGTTTGAAAAACGTTGACCATTTTTATAGTAGATACGTTCACACTATATTGACACTAAGAGTTGTTTAGAATATTATTTTACACCATCAAACTACCCTGAAATGTGTATTGAAGAACTCTATAAATTATTTATTTTAATAATAATGTTTATTGTCAATCTCAATCATTAGTATAAAGCAAATAATAATTTATTCAAACGTTATTTATTCATCAAAATATTGTTTGCTGTCACACATTTATTTAAACAATTATTGCGTCAATATTATTATCGTAGGTAGGTATTATATTATTATTACTTTTTTTTTAAATATTTAAACTACATACTACTATTAAAAGTTTAGAGTTGGTTAACATTTTTCTATATACTATACTACTATAGGACTAAAAATAATAAGTTAAAACTATAGTCTACTTGGTTCTCTACTTGGTAGATATATTAAGTTTCAAAAAGGATGGCAAATTTCCAATTTTTAATGTCCAGTTAAAAAGAATTCGTATTAAAAAAAATAAGGCGTACTTACATAGTCTTAAGAGAACTCCAAAAATACCCTCAGTACTCGGAATACAGTTCTAATTTAATTTTATCTCTCTCATCCTTAATATATAATAGATATATAAAATTCCAATATGAGTAAATCGATTACATTAGTTATGGAGAAGTTTAAATTATTGTATTGATATATTTTTTTTTTAATTAATGAATAATTATTTTCTGAAAATTTTTTTCGAATAATATTTTTACCTGTTCTCCACAATTTTCAATGATAATAAGTTCATTTAATCAATTGAACAGACGTGTATACGATCGATTGATCATAGATAGACCAATATCCACGCATTTTAAATTATACATATGCTACGAATGTGTTCAAGTGGAAGTGATAAATGTTTACTATAATATAATGAACACGTTCGATATATATATACTTCATATATAATATTCAAAATATTATACATTGTTGTATGTACAATATAATCAATTTAAATAAATAAAATTGCAACTTCACTGGAGTTTGAAAATACTTTTAAGACATGACCGTGGCCCGTGGGTGTGAAGAAAATCTCCGTACGATTAAATAACATTACATTATAGATCAGTGGTTTCCAATTAATATAAACAATCCTAAATACATCTTAAATTATTCTGGAACCCAATTTTTGTATATTTTACTCTTGCTTATTCATATTACTGTAAAAATTAAAA
>VUJU01002890.1:0-31688 GCA_009835225.1 Aphis craccivora | reverse complement strand
AGTATGCAAATTGAAGGGTTTTTTTTTTTTGATGATTAGTTTTTAATATATTAACATGTAATTTATTTTTGCTTAATGTACTCATCTCTGAAGAATTAGCGTTTACCTTTGATTGATAATCTGACTGATGAATGATGATAATCATAATGTTAATGTTATATATGGTATTCCGCACTTTGTTAATATCTATAGTAATATTTCATAGCTTATTGTGTTATTGAATACATATAACTTAACATTTTCCCCTTAGGCTTATAATAATATAATATAAATAAATTATTATTGATTTTAAATATTGAATAAAGAATAATAATAATGCTATTACATCAATAACTTTTATCTGTAATCTGATAACTGTATGTTGATGTGTGTTACGAAAAAAGTAATAACTATTTCTTTTTATGATATATTATTTGAGAATAAACTATAAAGAACAAATTGATTTTTTTCAATAACATTCAGTCATGTTATATTATATTATACAAATAAATGAAAAGTTTACATATTATATTTTCTATCCCAATAATTGTTTTGTTCATTCAAGAGAACAGTAGATAAAATTACAATGTTTTATTGAAAAAGTTATTCTACTGCAGAATTTCATAAAAAAAAAAAAAATGTATATATAAGTCCAGTGTAATGCATTTTCTTGAATAAAAATAAATTTAATTCTGTAATAATTAATTGTATTTATTATATTCATAAAATAAATCCGGTGTAGAACTATGACCAGAAAATTTATTTTTGTTGTGTTTAGACACTTTCAGTTTAATTATGTTTGAAGAAGTATATACAGATCTATGACTTATTTTTGTATGAATAAAAAAATTATTTAAATATGTTCATGTTGTTATTTAATTTATGTGAATTTAAAAAGGAAAAAACGTAAAAATATAATAAAAACCATTATTAATAAAATAACATAATTCATTCCATAATATTATTATTGCCTATAAAGAAATACGCAGAGAGAAAAGTTTAGGGATTTAAACCCGTTTACAAAATTTTAACACTCCATATGTTGTGATAAATACCTACATTTTTATTTAAATTAAAAACCTTTTCTAAAATAAAATATATTGTTTACATTACTAGTATACGGTATACAATTGTATATATAATTATAATCGTTTAATTTTCCCCCAGACTAAAATTTGTATACAGGGTGATTACATAGCATGCTCAACTTTATTTTTTTCCTTTAATAATACATTTATTAAATTGCTTCGAATTTATAATATACTTTAAGAAGATACTTTCAATTCATAAGTTTTTCTAGTACTACATAAGGAGTATCGTATAACAATACAAACTATTTTTTTTTTCAAATGAAAATCACTACTTTTATTATAAACTATTTATTAAAGGACTTATTATTAAAAATATTGATATAACTAAATCAAAATGCAAAAAAATAATACATCAGTTATCAAAAAATTAACCCAAAGAATACTAGTCTTTAAAAATGGTTTAAAAAAATAAAATAAAATTGAATGTTAAGTAAGTATTTAACTAGGACAACAATTTTACAATGTATATTATATATTGATAGATTAGTTATAATTACAATTTTCAAATCACCATTATCATCGCATCTACTTCCAAATCCATCGTCATGAAAATATTATCCTTAGTACATAAAGTTGATTAATTTAAAAATAAGTAGTTTCAATTATTTTGATTTTGATACAATAATATTTTCAAAAATTATCCACTAGATAATTTACAGTAGAAATGTGAGGTTTTCATCTGGAAAACAGAGGTTTATATTTCCACAGAAACTGTTATTAAAAATACGAAATTAAATTGTATAAAAAATTAAAATATTAATATTAATATTTAATAAAAAATAAAAGGATGAGCATGCTTTTTGAATCATTCTGTATACTTAATATACTTTGTCATTATATAAATTCTATTTAGAATCGTACTGAAATGTGACCTTGACTTTAGTCTGTGTTTACAAAAATCGAATATAAATTAAACCATGTTTATATAATTTAAAAATTCAATATAATACATATACATATATATTATTAGCTCATTGATTTTAAAACATATCTATTTGTAAAACCAATATAAGCAAGGTATCATTAATTATAAAACTAATAATTCTGAATAGCAACTGCTCAAGTAGGTATAATAGAGATTTTAGCATATCAATTTAGATTTTAATGTAAATTAAATTTCTGTTAAATATTTTTTATTGCTATGTATTTGATTTAGTTGTATAAACAAAGAACTGAATAATTTATTATATCGTTAAGTTTTTAAGAACAATTAAAACAAAGAGTTAATTTTCATTTAAACAAATTTATATTTTTCGTAAAATATCGATAACATACTTTTAATAAACTGTTGAAAAAATACTGAAAAATTCAAAATTTTAGCTTTCGAAATTAAAAAGGTTAATCTACTTGATAACAATTTATTTTTAAAAGACAATTTAATATATGAATACGAATATACTAATAACTCATTTATCGAACAACACTCATTATTTAAAAATCTATTAATAATAATGAATTTTAGAACATCTTATGGAGTATTTCCGTATCGCTCTCCTCCGATCACATAAACTTTAAATACTCATTGGTTCTTACTCATAAACTCATAAAATACTCATACGAATTATGATTTTTATGAACCAAAAGTCTAAAAAAATTTTTGCTTTAGAATATGAAATTAAAAATGTATGTTGTCATTTAAAGAGTTGAAAAATTTAATAAATCATAACGATAAAAAATATTTAAAATATTTATTAACGTTTAATTTACACTAAAAAACATGATATTAAAAAATAATTTCAAGAACATAAATAGATTTAAGAACAATGGATGTTTTTCATAAAAGAATTACTTTGAATATGAATTTGTCACTTGACTCTACCAATAATATTGTCAAAAAAAAATTTAGAGCTTAAATTTTAATAATTATAGTAAATGATATACATATTATTATCGGAAAAAGAAAAAATAAATCATTTTACACCGGTCCACATTCGACCATTTAAAATTGATTTTCCTTCAAATGGACCAAAATTTACACTCAGATAGAATTACCTATCATTAATTATTTTATCCCGCTTATAGTACTTGTAATAAATTAATTTTTTTTTTTTGCACATATAATATTTTAAGATTTTGCAAGTTAAATTCTTCTACATTTATTTCTTTAGCTTTCACATTATTTCACTGGGTAACTTTTTGGAAACTATTTTTATTTGGCTTAATTCAATTTGGCCAAAGAATGTAACAATATAAATATTATTTGATCTTATGTCTTTAAAAGATTTTTTTCCAAATTCGATTTTTTGACTTCTGGTTTACGGTCTTTAGACTAAGTTGACAATCAAAGTTTACAGTGATGTTCTATATAGATACATGGCTAGTACTCTGCAATGTATTCCTTGCTCTATTTTAATATTATCTCTGTAGTCATATTACTTGGTTTACCCAGATAAATAAACCTTACCGACAGCCTGAATAATTTTAGAAATGCAGTAGTAATTTTCTATAAATACAGTTATATGTTTTTTTTTTTTTAAATCGATAAAAAGAACAACATTTTTCTTATCTAGTTCCTAAATTTTGAAATATTTCTTTTAAGATAAATATATTCAACTCTGAATCTATTTATTCTAGGCCAACTATATAATCTCCTAAATGTTTATCTAATAAAGTCCTATAGTTTTATACTATACACGCTATATTTAGTAAGACACTAAAAAGGTATTCTATAGCAGTTAGAAATATAGGTATTTTTTTTTAACATTATTGGCATAGTTATAGCTGTTCTTTAGTGCTCTGAGAAAATGGATATAATAATATTCTTCTCGCTGAATTTTTATTTGTAAAGAGTGAATATATTCAATTAAGTTTTTGCCTGTAGTAGTTTCCTCAGAATTCTTTCTTCGTCAGGTGATTTGTTGCTTTTTAATTTGAGCTCCATTGTAATAAGCCTTCGACAATTGAAATGGGTTTTCTAGGCTGTTACAATTTAACAAACGACTAAAATACTAAAACCACCTATTCGACTGTTTTAATGTTGTTGTTATTAAAATTACATCTCTGTTTCTTATAAAGCTTTTCTCGCGTTTATAATAATTTCTTAGTAAATTTGCATTCTTGTAGAGAGATCTTGTTTTATGACTCTGATAGTGCTTTACTCTCTCCAACATTTTGTTTTGTATATATTTTCTTTTTTAACAATCTAAAATATTTTAAACTTGTTTTTGTCAAATTTTTAAATTTTACACGGTTTTGTCATTTTCAGAATAACTCAACCATAAATCCTTTGCATTCTTCTGTATTACACTATTACAAACTATAGGTAACCTTGAAAATTCGAAGATTAAACCATATTTTTATTTTTTTGGTTATTTTTTGCTTACCAACTGTCACTTATGCCGTTTTTTTCTAAACCCTTAAAGTTCTTTCGCGTTGATTTAATAGTCTTCCTTTTTAATTTTTATCCACTGCATAATTTCTTGTTCATGTGCGAGTAAAAATCTTTACATATTCTTAATAGTATCTAAGTCTTTGCACATCAATGCATCTATTCATATTTTTTCTCCCTCTTTAATAAAATTTTAAATTTAACTATTATAAAAAATTTGTCAAAAAAATGCACTCCAACAGTCAAATTTATTTTAAAAAAAATTATGAATTCATGTTTTTTTACTATTGTTACTTAAATTTATCTGTAAATTAAACAATAGATATTAGAGTAATATTTGTTTTCTCCCTTAGACCCACGTGGAATAAAATATATAAAACACTTTCACCTAAAATATTTTTTATGATATTTAAGTAATTTTTGAGTAAAACACTTATTACAAAATTATAGAGAATAATATGTATGAAGGTATGACAAATAGGTTTTATAATTTATTGTCATATGATTTTATACTCAAATTTCAAAATAAAATAAAAAAATTGTAAATTTAAATTATATTTTAATTGTTTTGAGAAAATATTTAGACAAATCGATAAGTTATATCTTCAAAAATATCGTTTTTGTAATGGCTGATTGATTCTCAAATTACTCAAAAACAAAAAAAAATAATGTTGCGTAAATGCGTTTTGTTTACAATGCACTAACATACTCTTAAAAAACCAATAACCAGAAATGTATTTAAGTTTTTAAAATTGTCGCACATACGTAAATTAACCAATTAATTATTGTTATGAACAAATTTAGGTGCACACAAAGTAGTGTATCAATAATTTTCAACACTCCTATAACTACAAATAAGTTCACTATAAAAATATAATAACAAAAAAAGCATTAAAGACAATTAATATTTTTGAATTTTTACTGGTGAGATAATACACTATCATTTATAATGTTTAAAAAAAATAAATTAATGGAAAATACATAATAATAATAATAATAATAAAAATAACAATTATAACACCAGGTTAGAAATAGAGATGTACCTATTTTGCCTATATTTTACTCCGTCCAATATTTAATGCACTTATATCTTTGTTGTTTGTATCTAATCGATTACTCGGATTCTTATAATAAAATATATCATCGTAAAAATATACATTAAGAATAAGCCATATGCCTATAATATAAATAATAATAACTAGACCAACTTTATTTTTGTTTTTAATTAAATCTATGTAGAATCTAGTCTAAAATGTATAACGTTTATTACACAGTAGTTGCATATTTACACAAATATATTAAACCTTGTGTATTATATTAAAATACTCGCTCTGCGTTCATGTACATAATATTATTCACAAACGGCAGTGTTCGTGGCATGCTGTCTCGTCAGAATAACGAACGCAGTTTACTACTAAACGGCGTTAAATATACAGAGTGATTTTTTTATCACTATACAAGCAGTAATGTATTCAGTAAATTTAATTATGTTTCAAAGAAAAATATCTTTTTGAGGATTTTGATACATACTATTATTCAAACCAGTTTTTATATGAGACATACAATTCTTTTGTTTTATAAAACATTAAATTTTACATTTAACATTTTGTAACGATACAAAATATAAAAAGTATAAATGTTCAAAAATTATGTGATATAATGGCTTTAAATCATGTAAAAAAAAAATAGTTTTTAAAACACATTAGGTCGCCAATAAAAAGGCTGCGTCTAGTAATAAAAATACCATCCTGTATAATACACTATATTATATAGAATCTAAAAATCCACACGCCTTGACGCGATGATGACCGCACGGGGGTCAGTAGCTGACTTCCTCCCCCTCACGACAACGATGGTTAGTGCAGACGACGACCGACCGGAAAACATTATTATCCCGTTGCACGTACATCCAAGTTATATATATATTACACATATATAGAGAGCTAAGATTTATTAAATGCTGAGCCGCCCGTCAGACCCGTCGTAAAAAAAAAAAATAATAACATTAATACTCGTAGAACCGAGTATTCGTACGTCTGTGTATTACGTTATATAAAAATAATCGTTGTGGTGATGATGATGATGACGACGGCTGTGATGACAGATCAGCGCACCTAAATAAATATATAATGTGATATTTACTATATGTAGCCACTAATAGGGGTACTTAAGCGGTCGATTGCAGATTACTACAAAATATATCCCCTTAATTATTTCTTAATATTATATTTGTGAATTTTTTTTCATATATATTTTCATAATATTTATATAAATGTTAAATTATAAGTTTTAAACAGCGTATTATCTAAATATTTATTTTATTAACTCCTTATATCTAAATCTTACTTCTCAAACAATTTAAACATGTTTATTATTTTAATTACACCAACGACCAACATGTAAGTTTATTGCCAAAAAAAAGTATATTATTGATAGAACTTCATCAAAAAAAAGTTTGACTTTCTTTAAAGTATATGTATGCATTATGTATGTATTTATGCCTCTGCGGGTTTAAAAAAAAAAATAATCTTGAGTCCGATAGACATTGTGCGTGACGTAAAAACGGCAGGGAATCCTTTGGGCCGTAAATTATATATATCTTTGTACAGGGTGTACACCTAGCATGATTTTGAATTTAAATTTTGTGATGTGAAAATTATTATAAATATCACTATTGATTAATTATTAAATTTCATAATTTGAAAAAAAAATTACTTGATTTAAGAAGATTAACTTTTATTTCATGTATAGCCACTCATATAACATACCTCGCTCTCCCAAATTTATTTTAAACCCAATTTAATAAATTTGAAACATCTTTGATTATAGTTTTAATTATTATTTTATAGTTTTTAATTCATTTTAATAATATAAACAAACATGAGTCTTTAAAAAAATAATATTTTTGTTTTACTTCAAATTAATAAATCTATTATTATATATTATATTAATTTATGAATTAGAAAAGTTAAAAGATACGGAAATTAAGACACCAGAATACTATCAATAATAATGATAAATCTAGTTTACTAAATTTTTGAATAATTAATTAAAAATAAGGACTTGGTTCCTAGTGGTTATTATAATAGGTACTTTACAATTAATGAGGAAAAGTAAAGTAGATAATTCTATTTTTCCATTTAATGATATTTAAATATAAACATAAAAATTAATCTTATCAACAAATTTGCAGTAAAAAAAATTAGGATCTCATTTGTAAGAAAATAATTTCCGAAAACTAATCATTAAATGTCATAAAAAGGTATTTTAAAATATGACCATCAAGAATATTTAAAAATTTAAAAAATCAGGATCTTAATATATGTATACATTACCAAACATTGGAACGATTGAGAGTATAATTGGTGTATCACCCTGTATATAGTGTATACTATATACGAGGATGTATGACAGATAACTGTAATGTAAAATAAAAACTATTTCCAAGACGAAAGTGCGAAAACCCTAGAGTAAAAAACACAAAACACATGGCGCACGTTATTGGACTTCCGAAACGCATCTCGTGGTTTTAAATCGGTGCCCGTTTCATACTTGCATGTGTCATATAATTATGATAATAAAATAATAAAAAGAAGAAGAAGAAGAAAAAGAATATTTTTTTTTTTATCGCGTCATTACATATTGTTATTAACCATGTTATTACACCTTTATAACATCATTGTAGTGATGGTGGTCTGTATAAGAAGAGGTTATTGTGAGCCGAACCGATAATCGAGTGTAATGCGAGTATTATTAAAATGTAGCTAAAAATAGTTTAGAAATAGTAATTGATTGTTCTTCGACGTTTACTATTTTTTTTTATATAAAATAATATAGTAATTTAATAAATATTTATATAATATTTTATTTGTAATGTAATACATTCAATATTTATATTATATCATACTACTAATGAATTAAATATTTAAGTCAGCGTCTAATTTATCGTATTTGTAAAACATATACATACTGTAAGTATAATATTATGTTTTATTATTTAAAAATAATTTATAAAAAAACGAGTTTCATATTATAAAGAACTGTAATTCACCGAATATGTTTATACCATTATCTTCTTCTATAATGCAGGTATTCAAAATCTGATGGCTGGAATTTTCAAATATACTTAAAAACTATAATTTGAAATTATTGAATTTTGTACTACTTTAAGAGTATTCTATGAAAATATAAACTTCTTTTTTTTTTTTTTTTAAACGACAGAACCTTTTGAAACAGCAAATCATTTTTCTAAAAGTGTTAATTTATAATCAATATCAAAATATGAACAAGTAATTTTAGTGTGATTCAATGCTGAATAACATTAAGGATTATTTATGTTCATAATAATAGGTTCAGAAGATATGGCGATTTCAAATTTATATTAATCTATTTAAAATGTATAAAAATAATTAAGTATAATATATTTTAGATCCGATATTATATATAGATAGGTACATCTGTTTTATATTTTCTTGAATACATTTTTTAAGTTTACTATCCTATGAATAAATATGTTGTTAACTAAAAAACTACTCGTTTAGATTTTGAATGAAGTATTAACATTGAAAAAAAACAATTATTTACTATACAATTTACAATAAAAATTCTTATTTGAAGTATAGATGTTTATATCAGAGTAGGACACTCCTCGAATAGCAAATACAAGAAATCTCAAGGATTTAAAAATATAATCTGTATATGTATTTTTTAAAATTTATATAACCAAAATTTAAATAAATTCATTATTAAATGAACAAAATGTGTGTGAATATACTTAGTGAGTCGCCCTCTATATATTAATATGACAGATATATCTTATTCTCCATATTTCCAGGACAAATAAAAAACAATACTAAATTAATCGTTCATAAATTGTGTTTTACACTTATTAGGTATACGTTATTGTAGATGCACGTTGGGCGTACAACAATATCTTATTATATTTTATATATAGGTAGTTAAGAGACGAGATGGAAAATAATAATAACAAAAAGGCGTTGTAAGAGCCAAACAAGTATTAGTCATAATGAAAACAAACTATCTTTCATCGCTAGTGCGGTGTGCAGAAGGAGATTGCTGACGGTGGTGGTGAAAAATTATTAATTTTATTAAAGACAGCAGCTCAAAAACGCTGTTTTTTTTTTTAATTTCACTATCCCGTGTTGCTGTACCGCCGTGGAAGAGTCTTCGTCATTGAATGTGCCATAATCGAGAGTTGGTGTATCGCTTATTTTTCAAAATACCGTTATTTTATTTTATGTAATTATTGTCTTTACGATCGACTCCAAAGACTCTCAAGAAAGACACACACATATATTATATAGAACGAGCAAGAGAGAAAATTTCAGTATAGCGTAGTAGATAGGTACTATAATACCGACGTATTATAGACACAATAACAATTTCAATGTGGTTTTGAAATCAAATCACGATTTGAGAGGGATCAGTGACCGAACAAAATGATCCCCATTCCATTCTGTCACCGTTCAGTCGACATCGTAGCCCGTGTTCAAATCCGTGATGACGTTCCACTCGACGAGCACTTCATTAACGTTTCAAAAAGAGAGTATATACAATACTTACTACGATTTACGGTGTACAAAGATTATTTTATCAATATTTTTTCTGTGTAGTTGAATGTTATATTTCATCGACAATAATTTAATCAAATAATTATTACATGATACCCAACTATATGTTATAAACATTATGCCGGAATACCAGTGATTATTTTTTAACAATTTTACTATAGAATCTAAATAATTAATTAAATTATTTAAATTAAAATGTTTTTTTTTTAACAATAACTTATAATTTAATATTTTGTTTATTCTATCATAATATCGTCATAAAATGTATAGTAAGCTGTCTAATACTGCAGTAGGGTTTTGAAAATTAAAATATTTAATGTGGCAATCGGCTAAATTAGTAGAAGAGTATTTCTGAATTTAATTTTAGTTTTTATACATTTCAATTTAAAGGAAACCTAAACGAATATAATCTGTTTAAACATTAAACATTTCAATTTAGTTTTTACATTGTTCATTTATGCCCATTATTATGTTTCTTACATAAAAAATTAAACTCAACACTTATTTTGTATCTTAATTATTAAGAAAACAGATGCTGTGTATATTTTAATTGAATATTTATTAGCTTATTAATTTATAGTGAAACTTATTGGGTCTTATACAATTAGAAATAAACTGAATGCTATTATTTTTAACTTTTTACAGTATTTATATTCAACAATAAAAACTAATAGAAATTATTCAAATCTTGCTTTGGAAGGAAATTATAATAGTTATTGAGTTTTGTAAAAAGCACTTTATCATAAAAAAAAAAAAAAAAAAATACGATTCATAATATTGTGACCTTTTTTTGTATGACATATTTTATTATGGCACTGATGTACATTAATTATTTGTTAAATGAATTTATCATGTTTATCAAACTTTTTACATATAACCATACTCCCGAGTGTTACAATTTTTCTAATAACCATATAAAACACCGTTCACGGATGTTTTCAGTTGTACAAATACATATTATGAGTATTTAAATTAAGCTTTGTGTATGGTTAACTCGTAGTTACTAGTTACAGGTTGAATCACCATATGTACCTAATGCATATTATAGTATAACTTTTTTTATTTTAATACTTTAATTTGTTATTTATTATAATAATAATTATTATAATATAGTTCGTTTTTTTTTTTTTTTTTGTGACCACTTTCCTATGTAAAAATTAGCTCAAAAAGTTTTATAACACACTTAAATTATTGATGATGATAAGGAAATATTATATTATAATTTGAATGTTTGATAATACATTAGGATAATAACTAAGTACAATAACATAATATATCAATATGGTATTATTATTAATATTTATATCAGAATTCACTTTATGGAGTACACATGCATATCTCCAAATTATTACCACAAAACCGTTAAGTAATTTGTAAGAGTAACTAAAAATCATCAAAGAATGAATTCAACTTTTAAAATTAAAATTATTTTTTTAAATAAAATATAATATCACTCGAGATAAGTGTACTATTGAAAATTTTTAAATTTTAATGAATTTATCAATTAATTTTTGTTGTTGTATTTGTTTTGTTGAAACATGAAAATATAGACCCTCAGTGGTGAGATTAACAAAATAAATAAGTACCTACCTTTTATTATAGGAAGGTACTTATTGTAATCTGTAACAGGCTTAACAGAACACATAAATAACAAGAATGGACTTTGAGACACATCATATACGTACACCAGATCATGTTAATTTCGTCTTATCATTTTGCGCATTGTGCGCGTCTGTTCATTTGTGTGAATTCTCATCAGTATTCACGTCGAAGAACTATAGTAGTGTATAGTGGTGATTGATAGCGGACGAGTGGATGGCGGAAATGAAGAGGGTAGGTGCAGTGCATACTGCATGGGGGAATCACTGCGCAATCGAAATTTCCTTTGCCAACATTGTTAGCTTTCCCTCGTTGTTAATAGGGTTCGAAAAATGAGAAGAATAATAATCTTGTCATTCCCGCCTTGTTCGGTGACCCTGTTGTTTTGCTGTTTCGTCGTTGTTGTTTTTTCTTTTTAATAATAATGAGAAAAGACAAAATAATCCTGAGCTGTCTGGTTGTTTGGTCTAGTCTTTTTATTTATTATAGAAAAAAAGAGAAAATTTGTTTTTAAAATACTACCTCACGCGTATATATACTCTTGGAACGCGTATTTGGCGTAGATTCTACGAAAGGTCTTTTGTTTTTCCTCCTTTTGGCGTATATATATTTTAATAATTAAAACGACAACAAAAGTGGCATCTTTTTGTTCGATTCTCACTGTACTCAAAGGCTCACAGGCACAATCCATTATATTATTTGATCTAAAAATATGTTGATAAACTTGAAATGAATAAACTATAATTCAAAATCTAAACTGTAATTTATTATGAAAATGTGTGCAATTCTAATTTTGTATTAATGTTTGATATTATTGCTTACAACATTTTCAATTTTCTATTTAACGGCCATGTATATTTACTAGCTATTTATTCGTTCATAGTAAATACATTATAAAATGCATGATTAATATAATAATTCAATGTATATTTTAAATTATAAAAAAATAATTATAAAATTAAGATCGAAGTTACACACATCAATATATTTAATTATAAGTATGCAAATTGATAAATTAAATGATATAAAATTCTATGATAAAGAGAAAATTAATACTCTTATCTAATAGCCACAATTTTTTTAAGATTTTGTGGTAATAATTGGGAAATACGCATATATGCATCATAAAAATAATTATTAGTTATCCTAATATATTATAAAATATTCAAATTAAATACGATTTCATTATTATTATCATTCAATTTATTATAAAAGCTAAGTTTTCAATGAAATTCTTATGTGTATTAATATACGTATATTAAATTTTAAAAACAGTGTTTTTGGTAAAAGTCGATAAAAAGATGATAAAAATAAATTATTGCATCTAACAATTATTCTGAGGACAGAAAATTGTCATGATTTAGTTTGCGAACCATATGCCTGCCGCTTATACTCGTATATAATATTATACTCCATTATTTTGTGATTTTTCATATTCTTTTTCAAAAGTTCTAAAAAATGATGTGCACAATCTGTGTTCAAGCTTCAATTTACGGATATGTGTTATAAAACTTTTTGAACTTATATTAACATAAAATAAAAGAATGGTCACGAAAAAACAAACTATATAATAATAATAATAAAAAAAAATAAGATTATATTAAATATTATACACATTACACATACAGGCACTGAACTTTTAAAGAATATATTTGTCATAACTATGTATACTTTATTATGAATATTATGTTAATACAACTGTAGTCTATTTTTAAATTCATAATTTTTTTTTTATAAAAATGAGTTACCCGTGTGTTATTATTTAAAATACAGTACATTTTTTTAATTTTTAAAATAACGTTAATTTTTTTTTTAATTACAATGAATGTATATTGTATCTCATACATTGAAAAAAAATATTATTTATTTAGGTAGATTATGTGTGTAGTTATTCAAAACTAAATAAGATAACTAAAATTTGAATATAAATGTATAATCACAACATCTGGGCAAATTAATTTTAGACTTTTAACAAGAAACCGTGAATAAAGTATATTTTTCAATTTCCATTGCAATTATTAAAAAACATTTGTGTGAATATTTTTGCATATTTTATATTTTACAGCTTACTGTTATACTGCAACCATATGTTTCGTTTTTTTTTTTATTAATTATTCAAAATATGATGATATTTACTAGAAACCACTAATTTGTAAATATCTGTGTTTTATAAAATTTTATAAATATTGTTTTAATTGTAATAAAATACTTAACAAAACAGTAAATTATAAACATGAAGCATTAATTTACAATTGTTTTTGTTAACTACGACTTAAAATTTAATAGGTAGTCAATTTCGTATCGTTCACTTACAAAATATATTCATATTCACGGGTAATAAAGATTAACTCTCTGTTACGATTCATAAAACCAATTTATTTAATATTTCTGTAGGTTTATAAATTAATTAATTTATTCATAACATTTTACCTAATAAAACTGTATTTTTGGTTAAAAAATCTAGTAAAATTCCACTATGCTTAAAATTATAATAAGTGATAAAAACATTTTAATCGTTTCAGATAAGGTATTGGGAATATGGCAAATCAGTCCGATGGAACCACCTAACTTTATAGTAGAACCTCCAAGTCTAATATATTTCTCCAACACTACGGGCACATTAATAAATTGCCAAGGACAAGGAAACCCACAGCCTAATGTCACCTGGCTACATTACAACGATCGCATTGTAACTGACATACCAAGACTCAGGTACATTTATGGTTTATAATAATATTATTAGATGCATTAAAGACAAAATACTCAATATATGCTTTGGACTCGACTTTTAGTTTTTTTTTTCGTCACAGTTTTGTATTATTACAATTCAATACTATATTTTTCCCGGTACCTCGTGAGTATTGTTTATGATATTATCTGTTCAACGGGACAAACATAGTAACATTTTGGTAACACGGCGATATAGTTATGCAAAATAGGTACATCTGCACTGTTGTGGTCGTTGCCCGTGTGTTCGTGTTTCTGGACTTCTCAAGTACGTGATACGTTTTTAAATTGCATTTCAATTGGTTGCCGTGATTACTGTACCGTTTTATACTGTTTAATAATTAACTCATGGAGGGTAACAACTAACAACTACATAGATAGACGCATGATGTACGTTCAACTCAGTCCAACTTCTACATCCTTGCACTTGAAGCGAGTGGTTCACAAAATAGAGTTATCAGGTATACCTACTGCAATTCGCTCATCTGATCACATTAACCTAACGTTCTCAAAAAATAAATACACTTTAACGAATGTATAGAAAAAATTAGAATTATTTTTATAATCTTTTTTGTTCGATAAAACATGAGATATATATTTCAAAATACCATTAAATCATATACCAGTGACACGGAGAATTTTTTTGAAAAAATGTAATGATTTTTTGGTTAAAATTCAATAATAGTTATTAAAAATATGTACAACTATTTTTTAGTTATATATATTTTTTTAAATAATTACAAGATTTAATTTTACGTAAAATTGTTGAAATCTTTGTATTATTTAATGTTCTTTTTCTAATTTTTTATTGCTGATACATCAATAGTAATTTGAATTAATTAACATAATATATTTTTATTAACTTATTAATATTATATTTCTTCAGATGAATGGTAGCTAATGTTAGCTTTTGCTTATATTTATAATTAAATTAAGGAAGTACAAATAACTATACATTATTTTAAAGTCGACATTTATAAACAAGATTAGTGTATAACTATAAACCGTGTTTTTTTTTTTTTTTTTTATTGATGAATTTTATAGTATTTTCTACAATCTATTTCACCAAACACGATTCTAACTTCTAATGGTGCATGTTATATTGCATTATAATAACAAATTAGATAAATTTAATGCTATAATGTATAGTATTTTCTGTGATTAAAGGTCTGTTATAAAATCGATTAACGAAATAATACGTACTTTGCTCATATAGCTGTTAAATTTGTTTTTATCATTAGCTCAGACAAACAACCAAATATTACTCGTATTCATAAAATAAATTAAAACACTAAATAAATCAAAAAAACAATTCTGAATAAACCATCTGCTACAGCCTACATTTAAATGCAACTCATAAAAACGGCTTAAAAATAAGTATATATAAATAGTAAATAAATATTTTTCATTTAACATTCTACATATTATCAACTTTTTAGTTAAAAATAAATTAATTATTTTTAATTTTTGAAACATAGGTAGTTGTTACTATCTTTGTAATTAATTAGTACAAATTACTTTGATGGGTACTTATTATATTGGTTGTACAAATAGTAAGTTGATTCTATCACAAGCTAAAATATATTAAATTATTATCGTATGCACAGTTTAAAATATTGTTTACACTTATACATTCAAAATATTTACATATATTTGACTTCAATAAAAATAATATTTTAAATAATCATAGCTTTATAGTAATATATTTTTATGTTACAAAAATATTGAATTAAATGTTTATATTCTATTTATTATTTCATGTTTATGAAAAATATATAAAAAATATATTATGTCTCAGTTCAATAAGCAAACGTTTGGATTTCTTTTCTGATATGAGCGGTAAACCAAAATTCAATTATCTGAAAAAAAAAACAACGTAATAAATAATCCATACTTAGATATGTATTCAATCGTAAAAGAAAATTACTTATTATATATATAATAATAATAATATATACTACTGTTTTACTTAAAATACAATTTTTGATATTCCTATACGAATAAAGAGCATAGGTTTTTCGACGTTAAAATGTTAAGTGTACTAGAAAATAAGTAATAACCGTATCGATTTATTCTGTTGTATTTTTTGGACGTTTCCGCGAGGTTTTGAATTTTGACTATATTTTACGGTTATACGCAAGAGTTTTTCATTAAAACTCTATTCACGATTTTTCCTTTATTACTTATTTTACTTTGTATTACATATGAACATAAAAATCTTTCCACTTTGAACAAAATATCTTTATGGGGCGTGTATTTCCGACATTATATCTTTCTCGTATTGAATGACAATACGCATCTCTATTACACCGAGACTATAGAAAGATCGCATCTCGTCCTTAACCACATTCAATATTTACACACCACCAGATAATCGTCCATTCGAATACCACACACACTTCAAACCGATTACGCGCCCCCTGAAACGCGGTATAATTGAATTCAATATCAAACCCCACACGAAGGTAGTTGCGTTCGACGTATATTATGAAGCCTACTATTATTATTTACATTGTTTTGAATTTAAATTAATTTTAATCAAACGTCATGTCGTATATGCACAAAAATCAACGCGTACAAGTATCGCTTTGTTTATCATGTTCAGATGTACGATTTATCGAAAATGATTATGAACACAATGAGCGTGATGACATAACATCATTCGTCATTCATCTCTTTAAAATTTACCAAGTACATGTCACTGTCTAATAAATTTGGTAAAACATCGTAACGCACCCTTCAAGGGTTCAAAATAAATTAAGGGGGTCTTTACATTCCAAAAGCAGTTTTACGTAAGATTGTTTGAGTAAAAGAAACATGCTGGTATTTTTTTAATTATAATGTTCATTATTTATAGCATTACGTTTTTTTTTCGGGAAAACGTGTTAATATTAAATTGATATAAAATCTCTATGGTTTTCTGTTGCATTTCTATAAATTGTTACTTATTACTTAACTACCTAATTTAACAGATTGGAAGCCTATATTTATGTTTTAATAAAACCATGAATTATATTGAAAAAATTTGTAATAACTGAAGGTTTTTTAGTACATCGTATAATATTATAACTATTAATGGAAATCTACTCATTATTTATCTATTGAATAATGCTATTTAAAAATATCTAATTCCAAATTCTACCCAACACTATTGTATCTATTATATATAAGTATTTTTATTAAATTGCTTCTTATAATGATAAACTTTATAAGATGGTGTAATAGAGGTGCAATTATATTTAAAAATCGTGTTCACAATGTATAGTATGAGTATATTATACTGTCTTATATATTATTTTTTATCAAAATATAATAAATTATATATCACAAAAAATCTATGATTGTATTGTTAATTTTTTTTATGCAACGTAATTGGTGGTTAGATTCATACTATATTTACATTTAAAAAGGTAAAATTAATATTTTAGTTCTTTTTAAAAAAAAAACACAGACATTATGAAATATAAAAAGACAACATTAAATCTTAGTCAAAGTTTTTGAATTTATTTAATGAACCCATTACCAATGCATTTAGGATACCTTAATTACGAACAACAAAAGGATGTTAATTAAGAGTGACACACATTAATAAGACCACTTGAAATTTGTATAAGAATGTTTTAAACATAACTAAGTAATTAAAGCTATTTTTTTTACTTATTACGTGATATTGTCAAATTTACTTGTACTCTAACATCTAAATCCCGTTAATATGGATGTATACATTTTTCGATAAAAGAGCACTTACGCGATAAAGATATCTAAAATATGTATTATTAATAAAAAAATAAAAAATATATATATTAAGATCTCGCAAAACCCGATTCTCATAATTATTCTTAAATACAATGATTGTTAATAATACTTTCAAATGTATATCATAACGAATCCACTCAGACTTGCACCAAAGAAGAGAAATGAAAGTATAATATACTTATTGTATGCATATTATGCAATGACACCCACAACAGTTTATCTGTATCCTGTCCATAAAACATTTTTTCTATTTCTATTATTTTACACAATACATAATATATAGGAATGATTACCAGGGTTATAATTATGTTTTTTTTTGTTTGTCAAAATTATTTTAACATATATTTTACATAAAAATTAAAAAGTAAAAAAGTTAAGCATAATTAGACAATTTTTGTATTACAGAGGATGTATTCATTTAACTAAATACAATCGTTTTTCTAGAAAAAAAAAGTTTTTAAAAATATGTTTTTTACATAATTTTAAGTCGTAAAACAACAACATTTAGTTTTTGAATAACGAATTTAAAATATATGATGTTATTAGGCAAATTAAAATAAATAGTAAAAATATAATATTGTTAGAAAATTATAAAATAAAAAAAAAATAATATACCTAGTATAAAATATTATGTGTTACAATTTAACTAAATGTAAAAACATATATTTTGTAAAAACTTAATTAATTTATACTATAATGACTGTATAACGTTAAATGAATCGCTGATATAATAATACAATATATTATATGTATTACGAGTATGCAATAAATAATATCAATAACATTGCTAAAAAATTGAGCCGAATGAGTTGATTTCATTACTCGTTACAGTTATTTAATGTTAAGCTGTTAAAAGTTTTAAGAGGCAAGCACGCGTATAATAAAAATCTGCTACATTGAAGTTATAGGTGTAGAGCTCTAAATGAAATATTATATTGTTGGAAAAGAACGTTATATATATAATACTATTCCACGCGATAAACGTTAAATTTCAACGGCTACGACCATGTGTCGCCAATAATTACAGTAATGCCGGGTAGTTTTACTTTTTATTACGATCTACAGTATGTATCTGACCGAATGTGAATAATGAGGGAGGAACAGAAAAAACACACTCATGTACGATAAATTCGTTATATTTTACGTAGATTATACATATTATTAATCACAACCGCGAGAGTCGGGAAACGTTTTATGATTCGAATCCTTAATTGCAGACGTTTTATACAAAACAATATACAATTCTCACAAATACGCATCTCGTTCGGAAAAACGAACTGAACCATTTTTGAATAATAATTGTTGTCCTTGTGAAAAAAACACAATTTTTTTTTTTTTTTTTTGTACAAACCACAAAACCGTGTTCGAGTTTTAATTACACGCCATCGCGATAATATGAAATAATTATAAAACGAGATGTGAATAATTTATTTAACCAAAAAGAATTTACACGCATACATAGGGTAGGTATACCGAACGAAATAAAAACACTCGAAACAACGCAGTCGTATGTATAGGCACTGCTAGTGCATACATATTACGTATATTATTACATGCCTATATACTCCAGACTTGTGTATTATGCTTGATCGCTACAGCTTGTCGTATGTATGAATCACTCGCGCCTGAGGCGTAAATTACTTTTCACGCTTCGGTTGTGCAGCTATTTTGTCTTTTTACGTTATTATGTTATCTTTGCAATTATTATTACAATTTTTCTTTTCATTGCGTGCCCGCATTTATTTTTATTTTCAGGGAAATGCGGCCGAACGGCAACTTATACTTCCCACCGTTCCCCGAGCAGTCGTATATGCCAGAAATACACGCGGCGACTTACAAGTGTGCCCTGGAAAACCCAGTAGGGAGGATCGTCTCTCGAGAATCCAGGATTAAAGCCGGTACGGATCTGTGTAAATATTTAATTTTTGTTTCTGCATTCCGCGCCGCCACTATAATAATATACGTACACCACTGATCCGTTACGTTAATTATTTCATTTGTTTTTTTCTACTATTAGGAAAAGTTAATCCAACGATCATTCACAACATTTCTAATGCACATAATATTACTTCGACTATAGAGTAGTAGAGTGTTTTAATTTTTCAATGTGTTCGGTTAAAAAAATGTTCTACTTACCTACTCTTTATTCAAAATCGTATTAATAAGCTAACAATAGCCTTTCAAAAGATATTTATAAACGTATTTAATGAAGATATTTATTTATGTTTATTTATACATTGGGCATTGACCCATTTGTTTTAGAACCAACATGTACTTATAACATGTAATTAACATAGGCATACCTAGCTATTTTATGTCAAATATTTTATTCGCTGTAAGATAAAAATTAAAAAATAATTTAGTATAAAGTTAGATATTGTTATTAAATTCATATTTAATATTTAAATAAATCTAAGATACTTTTACAAACATTTATTGAATCTATAAGGTTAGCGTTCAATGTTTTAATAATTACCTATATGATTTTGTTAGATGTTATATTTATCATTTTATAACAATGTAATTAAGGAGGTACCTACTTATAACTTATTATTTCATTTATTTCATTTTTACGTGGTCTTTATTTTCAATATTAAATATATACTTTAGATAGGAGTTTATTTGAAAATTTGAATTTTTTTTTATTATAAGTATTATTAATTATTACGTGGATATAATTTGCTACTGAATTGAACACTTCAATAAGGTATATTAAATATACCTTTAAACAAAACTCCTTTTTGAATTTTTGTAATTCGAAACACGTCTTCATGATTTAAATTTCCAATATCTTTTCCATTGAGGAATAGGTAATAATTTCTTTATATATAATATATAAATTACCATACGAATACTATGCAAGATAATTTATTTGTTACATACCATTACATATCATTTCCATCTATAATTTAATTTATTATCGTTCATATATATTTATGTAAAAAATAATTAATTAAACGTCATAAACCAAAGTTTAGTCCTCTTATAAGCAACCTAAATATGAATTCACTTTTATGAAAATAAAAATATATTTATTTATACAGCAACCATTATACATTTTTTCTGCTTATGAATACATAACAAGTATGCTTATAAAAAAACTTATTTGTTATTTATGTAATATTTTGAATTTGTATGCAATAACTGCAATTCCTAGTTATAGTAGAAGCTAAAAATGTGAATCTTAGTGCTAATCTGCTATATTATAATGATTTTTTTTTTATTAATTTTCGACTTAAGATATTAAGTTTTAATCAAATTTTATAAATCTAAAAATAAGTTATAATTGTTTTATATATATTTATGTGTGTACTAAAACTTATAGAAAAATATTATTTTGATAGTATTATTTATAAACATACTAAAAAAAACAATGTAAGAATATATTATAGATATAATTAAATAATTAACATATTATTATTAAAACAAAAATAATTTACAATTTAAAATTTTTTAGTGATGTCAAAATCGTATGAGCTATCCGTCCAAAATGCGTTTGCTCTCCAAGGAAACGTAGCTGCATTTAAATGTCAATTACCAGAGTTAACTAGTGAACATTTGATAAAAACTTGGTTCAAAATGGAAGATTCCAGAATGGAAGTTGGCCAATCCACACCAATACATCCAGGAGGACGTTATGTAATCTCGTTAGATGGTACTTTACTAATTCACGACGTGGTACCTGAAGATACGTTTGATAGATATTTTTGTCAAGTTGTCAACAAATATACTGGAGATCAGTTGGTCAGTCAATCCGCTAAAATAATTGTCAAACAACCAACTGAGGACATACCACCAGTTATTAAACACCATACAGAACATATTCACGTCAAAGTCAATCAAGAAGCCGATTTGATATGTTCGGCTGAAGGATTTCCTCCACCGACGTATAGGTATAATTAATCATGTTACGTAACAATGCACAATTGTTCAAGTTTTAATTCGAATCAATATTTACTAGATGGTTTCGTAAAAGTCAAGATAGTTTGCAAGAAATATCTATGGAGTCACTGACTGTTCATCCCTATCAATCATTGCTACATATCATCAGAGTTCCGATGAGCGAGTCTGCTATTACTTATGAATGCGTAGTTTCTAACAAACTTGGTCAAGATAAACGTCAGATATCATTATCGGTTACTTTACCATTTGCCGTCAGTACATATCCATTGAAGCAGGTTAGTTTTGATTATATTAGTTAATTGATTTCACTGTGATTGGATAAAAAAAAAATACAAATCCTCTTTCTAGGTAGTCGATTCCGGTTCAACTGCAATTTTTAACTGTACCACTCAAGGTACATCGATACAACCATTGTTTTCGTGGCTTAAAGATGGATTACCAATAAGAGGTTTCGGTAGACATGAAATATCACAAAAAGGCAACCACTTAATAATACATAACGTAATGAAAGAAGATAAAGGAATTTATCAGTGTTTAGCTAGAGATCCAGAAACCGACGAAACATCACAATCTAGTGTTCTCCTATCACTCGGTGGTACGAATTTAAAACAATAACGTCCTAAATGTCATTCTTGAAACGAAATATTTACATCATAGTTTATTTCAGCTGTTTCGCCAGAGTTAATGGAGACTTTTCATGAACAAATTGTCCGAATAAATGGTTTTCTATCTCTCAGATGTACAGCTTCTGGTAATCCTCCTCCCAGAATCTATTGGTATCTCGACGGAGGACTCATACTACCTCAAGGAGATTATGTATTTGGGAGTTATATGCATATAGATGGTAATTATTCAAAAACATTTTTATTATTATACAAAAATTTAGCTTACTTTATTTGTATGTTTAGGTAATGTTGTTAGCTATTTAAATGTATCAATGGCTGATGTATTACATGGGGGTTATTATACTTGTTTGGCACGAAACATTCTAGGATTGAAATCCCATTCTGCAATGATTAAGATTTATGGTATGATTTATTGTTAATACAACTTATAAAGATGATTCAATTAGTAGGTAATGATTAAAATATTTTAGGTGATCCGATTGCAAGACCAGCATCAAATCTTACGGTGCGTGCAGAAGACGATGCATACCTTCAATGTCCAGTTGCTGGTTATCCAATCATTAGGACGGTTTGGCAAAAAGATATGATAACAATTCCAAATAGTTCTCGACACACATTGTTTGATAATGGAACACTTTTTATACTTTCTACTCAAGACACTGTTGATTCTGGATTATATGTGTGCACAAAAATAAACGATAGGGGACAATCAGCAACAGGACATCTATATTTAAGAATAATGAGTATGATTTGCAATATGCTCAATATGATTATTTTGTGTATAATATTTTTTTTCAATAGAACCACCAGTCGTAACACCATTTCAATTTACAAAAGATCTACAAGAAAGTGAACGGGCCCAAGTGTCGTGTACAATAAAATCAGGAGATCTTCCAATGGAATTTGTGTGGCGTAAAGATAATAAGATAGTATCAACAGATAATGAAATTGAACTTCAAAATTTCAAATTTTCGAGTACATTACTTTTTAGTAATTTAAAACCCAAACACGCTGGATTATACACTTGTATTGTAAGCAACTCGGTAGCTAGTAGTAACTATTCAGCTTTACTTAATATTAAAGGTAAGATTATACTAACTTTTTCTATATTTTAAACATAACTCTTGCCAATTAATCTAACAAACTTATCAACAATACTATTTTATTAAAAACATCATAATTGTATATAATTTAGTACCACCAAAATGGATTGTTGAACCTGAGGATACTGCTGTATTAGATAATCAATTAACAATAATAAATTGCCAAGCAGAAGGATACCCAGAACCAAGAATAACATGGATTAGAGTATCTGGTTTGTTATTTAATTATATTTTTTATATAATATTTCAATTTTCCAAGATTTATATGCATAGATAATCAACTTCTACAATCATTGAATCATTTCTCCGAGTCATCAATATCAGTATTAAGCAATGGTTCTTTAGCTATCCGACTTACTGCTGATTCAAATGAAGATAATTATACGTGTACAGCCAATAACGGTATTGGAAACCAACTAACAAAAACAGTGTCTTTAAAAGTTCATAGTAAGTCTATAAATTACACTACTTAATTATTTTATATTAATTTTAAATATTTGTATTTAATTTCCACAGTACCTGCTCATTTCAAAGAAAAATCTATTAATAAAAGTGGAGTGGTGGGAAGTAGAGTGGTGCTGACATGTGAGGCAGAAGGTTCAAAACCATTAAACATTGAATGGAATCCGTCGGTGGATAATATCAATACTAGAAATACGAATAAAGGGATAATATCAGAACTTTATTTAAATTCTTTACATAGTAGCCAGACAGGAATATATACATGTATGGCAACTAACTCGTATGGCTATGATCATATGACGATAAATTTAGTGGTTAGAGGTAGGTTAAAGGAAATATTTTTTTTTACAATATTTCTATGGATAAAATCAATGTTATTATTCAGAACCCCCAGAATCTCCAAAGCGGTTAGATGTGGTAGACGCTGGTACTAGGTGGCTAGAATTTCGTTGGGATTCAGTAAAAGCGCATGTGACCCATTATGTACTTCAAATGTGCATTAATCTTTGTTCAGATTGGTCAAATTACACTATTGGTGGAAGTTTATCATATACTAAAATATCTTATTTAAAACCAGCTACACAGTACACGACCAGAGTTATAGCCGTAAATGATTTCGGTTCGAGCAATCCAAGTCCTAATAACACCGTCACCACTTTGGAAGATGGTAAATTACTTAAATACACTTCCAAATACACACTAATCCTTCTTTCCTATTAATTAACAATTAATTTATTACAACACTACATTTTTATTTCAGAACCTAGTGCACCTCCAAATAATGTGGAAGCTATAGATATTGATACAACTCAAGTGACAATTCGATGGAGAGTAAGTATACTATTAATTGATATTTGAGTGCATTTCATTTCACTTAAACACAAAATTAAATTATATCTGCGACCAACAAAATGAACACCTAATATACACGTAATAAATTTTCGTTGACCACAGGTTTAACTAGAATTTTTTTAAGAAGGAGTGGGTTGTTAATTTTACATAAATATAATATAATATGTTAAATTACAATATGATGAATTAGATGCAGCGTGTAACTCTGGTATAAAACTTCCAACTGTTACATGTCTCTAATGACCTCTAAATAGATCAATGATAAGGTTAGGTATATTCTATATTAGTACATGTAACTACCCTGTCACTTGTATATACGTGTAAAGTAACAAAATATTAGTCTATATAGTATTGTATCGTGACCGCAAGATGGCACGATAAATTATAAGAAGAAAAAATAACAGTTTTCTTTAAGACTATTATTATTATTTTATGATTGATACAAATTACGATAAAAAAATATATTTTACATAACTATGAGTATAATAATAATTAACATATTTAACCGAAAACCATAAATGAAAAAGTAACTAAAAATATTAAAATTTAAAATTCATGTTAAAACTGTTCGTTGACAGTTTTGATAATAATTAATTTTTATATTCACTTTTAAAATTTAATTTATTTTTAATACAATAATAAAATGTTATAAACCTTTAATATATATATAATGAACTTATACGTCTAAAATTTGGATTTTAATACATATCTATAAATATTGTTTTCTAAAATTGGCAATCGTATTATAATTAATCAGGATTTTGAAATATTAAACACAATTGTACATAAAAATAAAAAATATAACCATTTTTTAACGAAATTATTTCTATAAAAATGTGTTTATTAGCCTCCGGATAAAGACACGTGGAATGGCCAAATAACTTGCTATAAAGTATCATATGCAGATGTAAATGAAATAACAGAAGTATTCACAAAGACAACCCTAGGCTATGAACGATGTGAAATTCGAATCACCAACCTTAAGCCATTTACGACTTACAGAATTTCAGTGAAAGCTTTCAACAGCGTTGGACACGGGCCAGATTCGGATTTTATACGTATCACGACCAACGAAGGAGGTAAAACAATAATGTTTTAAATGAACTTCTCAACTGTTGGTTTGAAAACGCACACTAATCAATTAAAAATGTTGTTTAGTGCCAGAAGAACCCCCACAAAACGTTCAGTGTTCGCCATTGACATCAGAGTCGCTGCGAATGAGTTGGGATCCACCACCTATGCAAAGCCATCACGGCACTATATTAGGATACAAAATACACTATAAAAAAGTGAATCCAAAATCAGGTAGAAAAGAAATAATGAGTATAATAATCGGAAATTGTGGTGAAACACAATTCCTTACGGTCTTTATCCACAAACAATAACATACTTGAGTACTTTCCCTAGTCCTTCTATAACCTCCTAAAAATTTGCTGAACAAATAATTATAGTATCTTACTTTATGAATATTGTTCATAAAAAAAAATGCTAGAAATATAATATATATATCAATAAACGTATTAAATATTTTGTTAAAAAGAAATAGTTACTATCCATATTTCATTAACTACTTTTGTAAATTTTAAACAAGTTGACAACTCCTTGTTATAATTTTAAAATTGATTTATAAATCATAATATACAACGTAAAAGATGTCTGATTGTCACAACATAAATAATAATATATTTTGATACATATCTTTAAAACATTATATTTTATTATATTATGCAATTGTAATAATGCTATAATTATAATGTATTACCTATTATTCTCTATAAAAATAATATTTTTGTATCCAATTTGCACTTATGGAAATAATCAGTCGTTTAAACAATTGTATATTTAATTTATAGGATCATTCGTCTTAAATGAAGTGAAAAAAACGACCAATTTGGAAACAAACCTGCACGCTTTAGACAAGTACACGAACTATAGCATACGGATTTTGGCATACACCAAAGTCGGCGAAGGAGTGCAATCAAATCCTGTTTATTGTTTAACCGAACAAGACGGTAAGTTGTAGTATTTTTTATTATACTTATATATAATAAATATAGTATTATAGTTACTTATTATTATAAATCGTCCATTGCAGTTCCCGGGCCTCCGGACAATGTGAAAGCACTGACGGTAACGTCAAGTAGCATTCTTGTGTCTTGGATTCAACCGAAAAGACCGAACGGTGTGATTATCAAATACACTGTATATGTAAAACATAATAAAGTAAATCATAGTCGATAAATCAAACGTAGTATAGTATCTAATTCAAAGAATTCCGTTGGTTTATAGATCGTTGAAAAGGAAATTGTGTTCGGTGACAAAAGTACAAAGATTGAGGTGAGACGGCTCAAGGAATTTCAACGATATGAGTTTTGGGTTACCGCTTCGACCGTGGTCGGCGAAGGGCAGCCAAGTTTTCGGGTGAACCAGAGCCCGAACTCCAGAGGTAATATGGTATTAATATACCTACTGATAATGCACATATATGTATTATAATGCAACAGACGTGTAAACATATAGTCATAATCTAAAAACACTGTTCTTCATACCCATAGCACCAGCCAGAGTGGCATCGTTTGGTGAACACTTGAACACCGTTGTAGGATCCAAGTGTACGATCGAGTGTTACAAGGTAGGAATGCCGACTCCTGTCCTCGTATGGAAAGCGCCCGATGGTATCGAGACCAAGTGAGTAGTAGCCTCGGCCCTCTACGTTATTGAATACCACGTCGATCTCTGTTGATTTTTGTCGGTTTGAAGGATACTGTCAGATGGTAGCCTATCAGTGGGTCCCGTGAACGACAAAACATACTCGGGAAACTATACGTGCCACGTGGAGAACATATTCGGCAGGGATCAGATAACTTACACGCTTAACGTACTCTACCCTCCATCTCCGCCAGAGTTCAGCGTGGACCCAGTATCGACCAGCGCCATTCGGGTTCAGTGGAAGCCTGTCAAACAGCCGGACGCAGTAACTACAGCCTACGTGCTTAACTACCACACTGGAAATGAACAACAGCAAAGTGTGGACGTTGACTCCGATCGGTTCACGTACACAGTAGACCGTTTGAAATGTGGTACCAAATACGCGGTAACCATGCAAACCGTAAACACGGTGGGCATAAGCAACGTAGGTCACGTCGTAGAAGTGTTTACGAAAGGCGGAGGTAAATATTATGACGGCATTTCCAATAATTGAATTCTTATAAATTGTGGTTAATCTTGATACATATACAAAACATAATCCAGCCCGTGTAAAAACTAGAGAGTAAAACTCATACTTCGTATACATCAATAATGAATGAAAAATGGCAGGTACCTATGTGAGTATTGGAGAAAAATTACTTTATCCAAGTATTACATACAGTTTACACAATAATATTACTCAGCAATAAATAATAATGTATAATTGTAATTTTAAAACCAAACATCAGTCGACTATCATATATCAAGTTTATTTAAGATTTTTTTTTTTTTAATTAGTCGTATGTTTTAATAAACCAAGTTAAAAACAAATATAGAGAATACTAAGTACGGTACTACGGTTATAAAAAGTGTTCATATTCTGATCATTAAATTGTATAAAATGCTGAAAAAATGTAAACAGTTTACGTTAAACTATACTTATTTATATAGAGCATAGAACGCTAACTTTACTAGTGTTTAAATATAAGTTGATTAAAAAGAAAGCTCTAATAATTTATTGTACCCGGATGTCAGGCGGATGATTATATACACATATATGTATTGTATAGTAACAGCGCTTAGGAAATATGTAGGTGATAAATTACTAACCAATTTAAAAGTTACCTATAATTATAATAGGTTTGTTCCAGCATAGTGTTGCTAACTTTCAGCGCATGCGCAAAGCCAAAAACGTGTTCCAGCAGAGCAAATTTAAAACATCTAACAAAATGTTTTCTGTTTCATCAGTGCTGTAACATGTTATCAATTGTTGGAAACAATAATTTTCTGTGGCTAGTTATACGTTCAGTCAAATGTTTTGCGCATGCGTACAAATGCAAAAACCACAACCGAAAACTTTTATAGCCAAAAACCGTTCCAGCAGATCACTAGTTGCAAACTTGTTATGTTAGACGCATACGCTTTGATTATATGTTGCTAACAATTATAACTAGTTAGCAACACTATGCTGGAACAAACCTAATATACGATCAAAATACTTTTAAATTTCAATGTTTTTTACTGGTCCATTGTTATTAGATTAAAATAAATATATTTCCAGTGCCCAAAGAACCTGACAAGGACACCGTGCTGTCCGTGAACTCGACCAGCGTCACGTTCGCGTTCGACTCGTGGCCGACGCAGATGTGCAGCATACACTCGTTCACGTATCAGTACGCGGTCAACGGTCGTGATGGCGGGTGGATCAAGTTTCCCAGACAGTTGATCAGCGGCGACACGTTTACGATTGGCAAACTGCAACCGGCTACCGTCTACACGATCCGCGTGGTTGTGCACACCGAAGCCGGTGACACATCGTGGGAACATCGGTTCGCCACTCGCACCAAGTCCGGAGGTAATTGACTGACTTCCAGCAGTGACGACAAGAGTCGTTCTTCTTTTTTCTACTCTAGCTCAGGATTATGGTTTCTGCGTGCTTACACTCTCGTTCTGAAAAAATTAGACTTCCACGTCACAATATTAATTTCCAACGTAAAAAACATACAAATCCTGCAAGGTTAGGTCAGGTTAGGTTTATGCCTGCAAGCTCTATTAAATAACCATGACGAATTAAACGCAATGCATCCGCATTATATTATACTGTAAATGCATTTCTTTGACATCATGACAGCTTAATAAAAATGTTCTGATTACCAATCATTATCCCGAAAGTATTTCAATAGGCAATACTATTATTATGTGCGTGATACTAGTGTGTTATTAGGTTATTGCCTCACGATCAGTTAAGAAGACGGTAGACACCATTTGGCGTTAGGGCAATAAAATAACGATATTATATTATGATTTATGATTTACTGATAAGTACATATTAGAGAATAAATCATTGATATTTTTTAAATTTGATTAAAAATTACAAATTAAAGCTACAATTGCATAATTATATTATATTACATAAGCACAATGTCACAATATGACCGTGAATAGTGAATTAGTTATCTAATTTATTGTTTAAATAAAGCTATAAATTGTATTTTATTTAAATTGTCAACTTTTCAAGTGTTGATTAGTATGTTACTTTACCTAATATATATTTGAGAACATAAATTCATATCATACTAATTAAAAATTAAAATATTATTTATATTGACTATTAGTTAGGTATTTTAAACTATTGTAATAACTAATAATGAATGATGGTAGGCGGATACCATAATTGATTCATCGTATACCTATTCATTATTCGTACAATAATAATTCAAATCATATTTTAGAAATACCTTTAGAATGACGATTTTCATTAAGTTTTTGGTCTTTGTAGGTATTATTACTTTATTTTGAGTCCTATGTAATATTATAAGGATAATTTGAAAAACTAATTTTTTTGTGGTGAATACCCGTCTCCCCTTTCATGACTACTTTTCAAGTATCTCCGAGTACTACTCCGAATTGTAATATTATTCGTTATTACTTACTACTCACTTAAATTAATAAAAACACGCAACCTATACAAAATAATGGCATCAAATGACCAAGTGTAAATTATCTTCTTCTAATCTGAAGGCTGATCGATTTTTCCTAAAGGGTATAATCCTACATTGCTTCATCATTTTATAATAATATTATTCACCGTAGACTATAATTTTAGGAGTAGTGCCGTTAGACATGTACGGTAACGACGACGGCATCAGCGACGACGACGACAACTTGAGTATACCGAATTTTGCGCAGATGCACAAATACGTACCGGCAGCCTCTGCCCTTGTTTGCATCGTGTCGTTTTGCGTATGCATATGTGTCGTAGTTCAAAGAAGGTAAGAAAAGAAAATAAATAAAACGATGTACACACAATAAACAATTTAGGACGACATTCACACACACATTCCCGTGTTTGTAAATAAATATATAGGTATATAATATTATAATAGTATATACGAGAAAACCGATAACGTTATTTACAGAACAAAATACTTGAAAGCGTAATACATATGAAAAATACAATACTAGGTATATAGTACATAATATATACGTATATACGTTCATAAGATACCATCCGGTTCTGATAAAAATACAGCCAGTGGTATTAATGCACCTACGCGTGTGTTGAAAATAAAATAAATATTAGATAAGTATAATAATATATAAACCCATCTTCCGATAATCAGTATCTACGAGTATATTATTCGAGATAGCCCGCCATCCACGTATAACGTGTTTCACTATTTTTTTGTCTATTGGTTTAGGTAGGTACCGACAAGTGGAAATCGGTCTATATACGTTTATTTATTTTGTATAAAACAAATAAAGTTGCTTGTAAATACCTAAGTAAGCACTTACTAATACAACTAATATGAGTAATATGCTATGATTATTGAGTGTTAAGTATATGGTGCATTTTGTTCATAGCAATATTACTATAAATATTAAGTTTATACTATAATCGAGAAATAGATTGTGAAACATAATTAAAATTGAAATTTTATACTCAGAGGTAAAAAAAGCGGGTTAGTGGGTACCGCTCTGCT
>VUJU01002889.1:0-31693 GCA_009835225.1 Aphis craccivora | reverse complement strand
ACTCACAAACACCTAATGACAAAAGAAGAACCAACTCAATGCACAGTCTGTGGGGTCACACTAACAGTGAAGCATATAATAACAGAGTGCTATCAATATTCAGAAGAGTTAAAAAAATTCAACATTCCACCCAACCTATATGAAGCTCTAGGACCGAATAGTGAAAACACATTGAACATGTTAGCCTTCCTCAAGAAATCTGATTTGTTCACAAAAATTTAAACTTATCGTTAAGAAAATTGTAATATAATATATAAACGTAAATAGTAACTATATAAAACTAACACCATATTAATATTGTAATTTTAACAAACACATTGTAAGTTAAACAAAAACTAATAACCGTTGTTGTTGATGTTTTTTTAAGTGCAATAAAAAAAAAAAAAATAATAATGAATTCAATAATACTATAACGTCAGATCTAATGTCAAGTTATTTATCTACGTATTTATACCAAATAAGCATGGCTGTGGCTTAAATTCAATAATAAAAAAAAAATATATATTATGTACATATAAGTGCGTGCTTATGCATTCTAAATATAATATATCATATTATGTTAATTTACTAAAATGTATGAACTTTAAATATTTGATTTTTTTTTTTTAGACTATAATTTTTATTTTAATTAGAAAAATTATATGACTTTTATTTAAAAAAAATAATATTTCAAATAAAACCTCTAACAAGATTGAATTTGTTGCCGTTCATTTATATTTTATATACCTCATTATAATTATGTATTGTTTTTAAGCATAACAATCAAAGTAAAGACGTAATATTTTGTTATCTCAATTTTTATTTATTGCACTCAAAAACAATGTAAATCTAATTTTTTATTGTTTATTTTAAATTAATATACTTATTAATGCTGTACTTTTTAGCATAAAAACTTAATCTAACCTAACCTACAATTTAATTGATTTTTAGACTGAGGATTCGAATAGGATTTTTAAGCAATAGTCCCTTATAAATAATTTAAGTAACAAAAATAAATAAAGGAATATGATTTTTTTAATTTGTAAAATAATCCGTAATAAAAAAAATTTATTAAATGTCCTTTTTACTTGCAAGTTAAGAAAAGCGCAAATACAATACTACTTTTATACGGGAAAATGAAATTGCATCAACTAATATGATGTACAGTTCTATGCACTGAGTAAAAATTAAATTGTAAGTCTGGCAGAATCTTATTTATAAAAGTATAAAGTAATAGTCTTTTAAGTATTAACCTTCCTAATAGTTTAGCTAGAAATAATAACAAAGTAATTCGCCAGTAGGAGTAAGACAGATAAAGTTGTTTATCCAGTTTGGGAACTAAGACTGTGTTTAAGAATTCTCTTAGAATTGGTAAGTATGAGAGCCGTAAGATTATATAAGATAAATAAGTAAAAAATAGAAAAGATTTTTTCGAGAGACACCTAGTGATTTCACGATTTGTTTTTTTATACAGCTATTAAAGTATTTATTTTCCTATATTAGTATAGTAAATTGATTGGGATTTTACCGAAAAATTACATTTATTGTATTATTATAATAATATATATTTATCATATTATATTAACTTCTTAATTAGAAATTTTCCTAAGTTTTTTTTTTAAACGTCAATAAACAAATATATGCTCAAAAAAAATGATTAAAAATTTAATAACCTAAGATTTCTTATAAGTTGTTTTTATTGTAAGAGTAGTTAAAAAAAATCAAAAATTGTTAGTTAGGTACATTTTTTGTATAAGCATTTAAAACTTTAAACTGTTTAAAGTTCAAGTTTTTACAAAATATGTCAAAATCCGGAGAATTTGCCAATAATTTTGTAGTTGAAAATTCATAACATTTTCAGTATTTGTATCTAAGGTTAAAAAATTCAGAAAACTTGAAAGTTTAATATAAAGTTTTGCATGAGGCATATTATTATAATACGAGAATGTTGGGTAGAAAATATTAATTAGTTAAATCATAATACTGGGTTGGCTAATTAGAATAACATATATTATAATAATATCTAAACCTATTGTTTATTTTATTATTTTCATAAGTCAGTCAGTAAAATTCTTTGAAAACAAATTTATGGTGGTTTATATTATTTTTATACTTAAATAATTTATCTGTTAATTGTTTTCATTCTTTGTACGCTATTATTATTTTTTTTTTTTTAAACAGCTCTGTTTTACAAAAATTATCTTTAATTTTAAATGTTTTTATTCTAATTTACAATTTGTATTGTTAATATTTAATTTTTCAAGAATGTTTCGCGATCAGATGAGTATTAGTATCTGCGTTTTCTAATATTATCCACATCATTCTAGATATAGAATAATTTGATTTGTTTTATTTTATTTTTATCATTGGTATAATTATATTCAAGAAAGACAAGCAAGATTTTCGATGTACAATGGATATTAATCCAAATTTATTTTATCAAAAATAAAAAAAAAGTAGTTTAATTCAAGGATAAGAGATGAAAATTCGAGTAAAAAGCGTGTATGTGTCATTGAGTATAGTTAACTATGATTTTTTTTTTTAAAACTAAGTGTTATATTATGTAAAAAATTTTTTTTAATATTTTATATAGTGATGATGAATGTCGATAAAAAAAACTATTTAAAAAAAAAAAAGTGGGCAAGTGGGTACCGCTCTGCTGTGAACATTAGGTGCCGAGTGGATCACTATTATACATTTTAGGAGGGTTAAATTTCAATCCAATGATAATTATCATTGTATACGAAAAACGATTCTGAACGAAGATGATTTGTCAGCCTAGGATATAATTTTCAGTGGTTGGTAAGAAAGGCGGTTTATTTTTAATGGCCTGAATACCTAATATTTAAGTTCTTTTATAATTATTGTAAACTAAAATAATGAAAAATCTTGTATTAGATTTTCAACTCTTAACTACTTATACAAAAAATTTGTATGAATTATAACTACAAAATAATTTTCAAATATTCATGGTTTTGACGAATTTTTGTTAATATTTGAACTTCAAATGCTAATAAAAAAAAATTGTGCCTATGTATTCTTATAATTTTTTGATCACTATAAGAATAACTTATGAGGAATTTTGTATAAAATTTTCAAGTATTTTGATTGGGCCAAAAAAATTTTATCAACACTTCAAAAATATTTTTTTAGAAAAATTGAAAATTTCAGTTGTCTATAAATAGCTCAATAAAAGTAAAAATATTTTGAAAATTAAATCATGTAAAGAAAGTACCAATCTTAATAACTGATAAAAGTTTTAAGTATCGTAGAGTTTTCTCAATAGCTACTTGAAGGAAAACTTATGGAAAACTTAGTGTTGTATTTTTGATCCTTAGTTATATACACAACAAATTTTATGAATTTTCAACTACAAAATAATTTGCAAATATTCATGCTTTTGACGAATTTTCTTTTAAATCACATAAAGAAAACGCCAATTTAAATAACTGGTAACATTTTCAAGTATCTACGGCTTATACTTTTTGAATAATAACAAATATTTAAAATCGTTTGAGGATAAATCGTTATTGTTACGCTATTTCGTAAAAATTTAAAATTCAAACGCACTTAAAATTTTTCCTATCATGATGCTTCGAGTTTTCCCTATAGATACTTGAAGAAAAACTTATGGAAAACTTAGTGTTGTATTTTTAATCCTTAGTTATGAACACAAACAATTTTATGATTTTTCAACTTCAAAATTACTTGGAAATTTTCGCGTTTTTGACAGATTTTGTAAAAATATGAACTATAAACGCTTAGGTATAAAAAAAAAAAAATGTGACTAACGATTTTTAGTTTTTTTTTAGCTACAATAAAAAAAACTCATAAGAAACCTTGTATTAAATTTTCAAGTGTTTTTGGTCATCCAAAAATTTTTTATCGACACTTTAAAAAAAATTTCTCAAGAAAATCAAAAATTTCAGTGGTCTATAAATAACTCAAAAAAAGTCAAACATTTTTGAAAATTTAACTGTATATAGATAACACTGACATAAACATTTGGTGAAAATTTCAAGTATTTACAGTGGTTATTTTTTGAATTAATTACAACCATATAAAAAAATCAATTTAGTCGAAAACTGTTTTTGCGTAAAAATTCCCGTTTTTCCGTCATTTTTTTTTTTGTTTTTCTCGATTTTTTTGGAAACTGTTGGAAAATGTTTACTTTTGTCCTCTATAATGCACCAAGGGTATTCACTTTTACATCGGAAATTACCCCCCCCCCAAAAAAAAAACACACATCATTGTAAAATCAATACATTCATCACTTCGTTCAGAATCTAAAAAAACGAGTACCTACAATAATCGAAAATTCCGACTGTATAAATTGTATCATAATAGCACCACCGATTGCAATTGTTGAAAAAAATAAAACCAGTTTTGTTAAAATATTATTATATTTTCATTTTCGTTATTTATCATCGCAAATTGTTCATTTTGTTTTGATTTCATATTAATTAAATTAAGTATATTTTAGGCATTAGCTATATTAGTAGGATTATTGGGCATAATTCTTGCGTCGTTTTTCATAGATATTTTTTCTAATTTTAATTATATTGCAAATATTGGTAAAGTCTGATAAATTTATCAGAATAAATTTAGGTAATTACCTAACTTAACCTCCTGGGATTTCAGATAGAATAATTTTCTTTGATCTTTTACTTAACATTTTCAATAGCTTTTATTATTTATGCTATATTTATCTCTTGTTTTTTTAATGTTTGGTTAGAATATTCATCATGATTGTGCTGTGACGTATTAATATTATCATAAATTGTATTATTTTCATTTGTGTAAACTTTTGCTGTACAGTTTTTAGTTGTACACCGCCTATGTATAACTGTATACGTTCTTCTTTACACAAACCAATTCAAAATTTAAAACTAACTATTTTTTACCTCGATTATTTTCAATAATTATATTTTCCATTGTGTTGAATTCAATTGTTTCTCTTAAATTTAAAACAAACTAAAATGGAATATGTATCGTAAACTAGGTTAAAAATAATAGAATTATGACAACAGTTTCATCTTCCATTTATATTTTCTTATTAATTGACTATATTATCAGTTATCACCGCATGTACTGTGAACATAATCTCTCCTTTTTTCTATTAAGTATTAATAAAGGAAAGGCATAATTTTTAACTAGGTTATACTTAATATATATATTTAATTATTATTTAAAAACTAAAAATTGAACATTTAAGTTGCAGAAAACGGAAATATATATTATTATATTGGCGATAAATGGAAGATGGAACGGTGAAATCTAATGTTATCAAATTTTTAATGACAATATAATAAACAAGAGATTTTAAAATATTTAAGTAAATACTATGTTGATACCACTTATTACTTACGATATGTTTATTTAAAATAACTAGATACTATAAAAACAATTATCAAAATTTATATAATACGGTGTTTTCTACCGAGTAGAAAATTTGGATCTTGATGACATTAAATGGAAACAGAAGTAAAAAATTTTAGTACACATATAAATAAATTACTGAATAAGTGTTGACAAAATTTGATGTTTAAATAAATATAACAGTTTTGTTGAAATTCAAAATATATTATTTGTAGGGATTTTTGTACATTAAGTAAATTGTGCTCATAGAAACATTCAGATTGTCCATTAGATTCTTTGGTAAATTTGTTGATAATTTTTTCTATAACGATTAACAATTTATGTCTTCGTGATTAGATCTACCAACAATCTACGTATATGTATGTACACATTTTATACAGTATATCTATATCTATTAGTATTGTGTATATATGTATGGATATGCGTTGTATACAAACTTTCGAACAATCCCGATTTTGTTTTCGTCGAAATGTCAATTCGAATTTACGCATAACCAATAACCATACGTAAGCGCGTAATTACCTCTGACCTCTGCAACAGTATATAATATATGTATTTATGACTAAATGTCCTACACAATCTGCACGTACGCTAATAATAATACGCGAACGTACATATTATATACTTATTTTTGGGGTAGCGGTGAAGGGATGTTGACCAGTTGTTGGGGGTGAGGTAGGAGGGAGGGAAGAATGAGACCGGGTAGAATGTTTTTGGAACGCTTGCTCGTCATTTTCAACTACGTCGTCATTTTATCGTAGTCACATCGTTTTGAAAGGTGGTAGCGTGACGGATTTAGCCGCGGGGCCAGAAATTTGAGAATTAGTGACCGCTGGGCAGGTCTGGAACACGAGCGGGGGCTCAAAGAAGAATATATATGGATATACATATACCTATATAAACGTGCCCATGTGAGCGTGTGTGTATAGTGTATATAGTATCAAAGGTCATCGGCAGTCGGAGGCCTATTACTTGCGTCGTGGTACATACGACGGGAGAGTTTAATTTTAGACGAACGCCGTTGCCCTGCCCGGCTCGCCAACCAACAACTATATTATAACGTGCGAGCTTCGTTCAATCTCCGGCTAGGTATAATACATAATAATAAATGTGCACGTTAGCCACGGCAAAGCACCACACTTAAGTTACAACAATAATATCGATGTTCAAGTTCAGTCGAAATCTGTAGATTCCGATTTTGACCTGAACAAGACACAGGTGTTGCATGTACTGTATGTTTCATGCATGACAATGAATTAATCGTCGTATAATCGTTGAACTCGGATTAATTTTGACATTATAAACATTAAATGAAAATAAAACATTGATTTTTGTTTTAAAAATAATATGGAATTATTTACAAAATAATCACGTCAAATGATTTCAACTATAGACGTGGCTGTATAATACCTATTCATTATATACTTATATATTATACTTACTTTTTTAAAACAAGGGTCGGCGTCTTACCAGTTACCACCATACTAAGAGATAATGATTGTGTTTGTCCGAAGTTTGAGAACATACCGATATTATAGGTACAAGGTAGGTACATACTACATATTATATTATTATTAACGAAGTTATATGATTCTTTGTAAAAGACTTCCGAAAGTATATTCTGATATTGTTGGTGATGCCGCAAATGATGGTCCACTTGTACCCCTCTCGATCAAACATCCCTTTTGTTGACCGCATTCTTATAGAAGCTAATATTATTCATTATCTGCCCAACGATTTCATATATTTTATGTTTGATTGTCTTGTGTCCTTATCACAAATCATTTACATTTGCGTCCTGCGAAGCATTGGCCACTTGCTTATAGATACTACGTAATAAAATGTACCTAATTAATATTATATTATAATATTATGATTTATTACTCGAACTCACATACATTATTATTTATTACCTATTTTGTTATACTTACCATTTTTTTTTGTAATTGCTATATTGTCGTTTGATACTTTAAAATAGTAGAATACATTATATTTTGATATAATTATATCACTTTTCTAAGGATAGTGTTTTCTAAAAACGTATGTGTACAATATTATTTATTGTATTAGGTAATATCATATATTGGTTATCTAATATTTGAAAAATAGTTATTTTTGTTTAAATTATTTTAAGTTTATATGATTGGAATGGTAAATAAAAATTCACGGTGTACCCTTGCTACTATGACATTGTGTCATTGCGATTATGTGCCGTGTGATTATTATATTTATATAATATAGGTAGTAATTGTTTCTTGTGCATTATAATATTAAAAAATTCAAATGTTGAACATAATGTATAAATCTGATGTATCTAATTGACAAACTGATAAGTGAGAAGTTATATCAACTCTCAACCCAATAACCAACTTCAACATAAGTAATATAATACAAGTAAAATAGATACATATATAAAGTAATTCACCAAATATGCTTTCCGCTATTTTAAATTTAATAATTAATTTGTTCAAATTTTGATGTTTTGAATTTTTAAATAAAAAAATAAAAAATAAAAAAAAATAATAGTAAACTTAAAGAGCCAAGTTGTTGACAGTTTTTGCACTGGAAATACAAAGTTTTGTTATTTAAATGAGAATCTCATTTTATACTGTAAAATTTAGTGGATATTTTTTTCTGTATATTATGTTGACGGTTGACGTATCAAAATCAAAATTTAAGCTAGTAGATTTTAAGTTATTTAACTTTATGTATAAAGGATAACAGGCCCTTTATGAAATGGCTGGTAGATAGTATGGTGATTTGAAAATATCAATTATTAATATTAATTATCAGCATTAGTAATTTATAAACAGGGTCCAGGTTTAACAAGTACCAATATAACAGATATTTTTATTTTTTTTAAAACAATTTTAAAAATTACCATCATTACTTTACTCGTAAATATTTGAATAATATAGAAATTACTTGTTTGAATTTTCAGTTAGGTGAATACATCATAATTTTCAAAAAAATATCCACTATATAATTTATAATAAAAAAGGAGTTTCTTTTTTGAAAAACAAAAGCTTGTACCGCTTCAGGACATTTCTTAAGTAAGATACAAAAATTTTAAGAATTTGTAATATAATCATAAAGTATATTTATAAATACCAAAAATTTGAATTTGAATAAATATGTAGTATATTAGTGATTTTTTATACATTTAGTAAGTACATTTTAAGATCTGTATTTTTATATACATAAACATTAAACATAGATAATATATTTATGTATACAATGTAAATGCATGTATGAAAAGTTACCTTTAATAGAATAAAAACAATAGAAATAGCAAAATTGTATTATTTAAAAATATTCATATTATGTATATTAATAGTTATAACTATGAATATTAGGAAATTCTTATACACGATTTAGTTTGAAGACGATAAGGAGTAGCGTTAAGATGAAAAAAAATCGTTGTTCATATTATTATTATAGACCGTTGCACACGTACATAGGTGTAATCTATTTTTATAGTTTGACGCAATCCATCGCAACCGTTTCAAAATCAAATTGAGTTCTCTGTAGTCCCTTAATTTTAATTTCAATTTTTAGAGTATTTCATTTATCATTATAAATAATTTTAGAAATATGTTGAATTAAAATCATTTTAACCAACATGATAATAATATTGTAAATGAGAAGTAGGTAGATTAATATTCCTTGACCGACATTTCAAATAAATATTTGGCTCGAGGATTATAATTTTATAACAATTCTTAAATGTTTATGATGTGTTATTATTATTAATGCTTAAAACTTAAATTAAAACTTTTAAAAAGTAAAATATGTTAAATAGTTAGTTATAATTTATATATATATTTATTTATATATTAGTGGCTAAACAATTCAAGTTTAAATTTTTTGAATGTGATTTAAGCCGTAAAAATAACTCAAAGAGGATACCAATACTATTTTTCATTTTATAAAAAAATATTATTTTACTGTAATCTTGGCACAAATTCTTATAATATATATACAAATATAAAATATGCAATTGTCTCTAATTTAATACATTTAATCGGCTTTAGATTTAATGTTCTTCTTTACTTTCATTTATATTACATTTTATTTTAAGTTTATTCCGAGATTAACTAAATTCATATGTCTTGATTAAACTACGATTCACTATATTATATTATAATATAGTAAAAAATAGTAATATCATTCTTATTTGAACTTTGAAGTGACTTTCAGGTGGAGAATATTAACATGAGACAAATTATCAATCAATCCGAAACAACAGACCTTTAAATCATTCAATATTTTATACTTCATAGGTTTTAGTACCAATAGTTTATTATATGTTTATTTGTATACTCGTACAATATAACAGATAATATTAATCACGTGCTGTTTAGATGTCGTACTTGTGATTTAAATATCTATTATAAATTTAAAAATGTGTACACAATAGAATATAGAAACTGATTTGGACTTAATCATCATTTATCAGGCACAAGTTTAATAAGTTGTATTATTAATTATTATTATTAGGTTATATATTTTGTTTTAGACTTTACATACACTAGAAATTACAATTACCTATTGAAATTGAAAGTTATGACGTTATGTATTAGGTACCATATACAATGCACTCTCAGAGTGTGCTTTTTCTTATTCTCGATATTGACATTGAATTGTAACTAATACAATGTTTTACTAAAATATTCTGTACACCACCTACTATAATAATTATTAATTATATATTTATTATTTGCGTATTTAATAATAAAGTTACCAGAATTCGATGTATATATATGTATTACATGACTTTCGGAATCTTGTAACGTTTGTCAGTTTAAGTGATATAAATTGAAAAAACACTTAAAAATTGTTTTTGTGATTCAAGAATATTATATCAATTATTATTGAATTCAGTTTTATTTTATAAATGATATATTATTAAATGCAGTGGTGCAGTATGGAGAATATATTGTCGTCGATTGTTATTATACATTTTTCTAATACTAATTTTAGGGCTTATGATTAAAAATGAAAAACGCATTAACATTTGATATCTTACAGAAAATTATTTTTGAATAAAAAACGCAGAATGTATAATGTATACCTACATTTATATCTACACCCTATTCCTAGTGCATATTATTAGTGACTTGCTACGGATTAACTCGAATTTGAACTTATAAATGAGTGTTGTATAGTATATCAACTTTAAATATGGCTATTTTTATTAATTAATTAAGATGATCGTTCTTTGTATAGAAACTCTCAATCTCAATATTTTTTTTTACGAATTTTTGAAAAATATATTGAATACACAAAAATTCAATTAGTTTTTTGATTTACAATTACTGACTAAATAAAGTAAAAAGTGAACACTAGAAAATGTAAAATTATATTAGAATCTGAATGTTGGTCTTAACTTTACTAAAGGTTATACAGATAAATAAATAAAAATGGTCTAGTGTACGTAATATATTAATAGGTAGGAAAAGTTAGGTTTTAACCAACGTATGTTGGTACTCAAGATCGTAACGAATATTGGGAATATCGGTGGGCGGGTTGAAAATATTTTAAAACATTTTTCTGATAATATATTTAAAAATTATTCTTGAAATACATAAATCAATATTTATAGTTTAAACCATTCTACTTTTTAATAAAATGCAGAAGAGTTTCAAGTTACATCATTGCAAATACTGATCTCATCGAAATAGAACAAACTATTCTTTTTCTTCTTTTCTACTAAAGGGCTTGCCGCCTTGTAGTTGTAAATCTGGTTCTTCATTCTTCCCTGTTAAAAGCCAGTCTTTTCATGTCTATGTATCGATTACAGTCAGTTTGTCTTATCATATCTACTATATATGCTTTCATTGTTCCTCTACCTTTGCGTCCATTTATTTGTCCTTCAAATATATTTGTCATAAACGAACTGTGCTTCAATAGGTGACCGAACATTTTTCCACTTCTTTTGTCCATATTTCTATAGCTTCCAATATATTATAAATACTATTTTTGAATTTTCTTAATTCGAAACCTATATACACTGTTGTAAATTATGATATTATTATAATAATGTATCAACACACGCACTAATAAAGCACGAAATTAAAAGGTCACTCTCACCTAACATTTGTGTATTTCAACAGAAATGAACCAGGATGACCACTGCGACTAGTATGCGATCTATGTAACGATATAGTAACAATAGGACATATTATGGCCATTAATTGTTCTAAATGTATAGAACACCACAAGATCTTCAATAATCCTCTCAAACTTCACCAAGTCCTTAACGAAAAAAACATTTCCATAATCAACACATCTTTACACAGTATAAACTGAAGTTATAAATTTTAAATAATTATCCTAAACATAATGATATATATATATATTTTTTTTTATATCAAATTAACCTAGGCTAAAAATATATGTAGCTGAAGCTTTTTACTGAAAAAAAAACAAAGTAAATTCGATAGAATTTATTAAGTACTCAAATAGGTTATTTACTGTTTAGAATTTAGAATTTTTTATTCAAACCTTTAGTTTTATTTTGCAAATAAATATTATGTCAACTATGAATTTAATACTAAACATTTATTTTATCTCTGTAATAGTAAACAATTGATGTTTATACAGATGTTTTTGAGACAAACATATTTTACGATTATGACTTACCTATGCATGAACATTATATATTTAAAATATTATATATTATTATGAATTTTGTCTTATAGGTAGTCAAAAATTAAGAAAGTTGTATTGGTTTTACAATATATACTGTGTATTATTAGATTATATGAACGAAAGTGAAGAAATCATTGAGGGTATTTTAACGGTGTAATTTTTTTTTACGGTAGATGGGTATCTAATACTTACAACAAGATAACTTTATAAGTTTAATATTATTATATAACTATCAACATTATAATTGAATACAGAAACGTTAAAATATTCAATCATTGTTAAAAAGTTCAAGAAAAGTTCAATAAAATAATATAGTCGATTTTCTATTTTCAAAATTGTTGTTTATTATAAAATCATCTCTGATAATGTAATTTTTAAAGATAAAGATAAAATTTTTGATTTTAATTATTTTTTCAATGATTGTTTATAAAAAGGTTAAAATTTTATTTGTATCTTAGCACTAACACAATATATTTGTAAATCAAAGTTTAAAATTTAAAACCAGCTTTTTTGGTGACTGATGTGATAAAGTTTTAATAAGTTTTATAATATTTTAATAGTTTTAAGTACTAAAAAATAAATTGCATTTCGAGTTTTTCAAAATAAAACATCGTTAAGTCTTTAAAATTCAATCGAAAGAGGCTTGTTGAAAATGAAATCATTTAAAATATTAGTTGATATATGATATTAAATATAATTTTTTTTTTTTTAATTGTAATATCCCTTTTACAAGTAAAACTATTTTGTTTAACAGTACGCAATATTTTATAAAACTTCTAAAGTAATCATAGATTGGTCGATAGATATACAAATGTATACAATTAATAATACGTTCTACATAAATATTTTATTGTGTCATTATTTATACTATTATCAGCTTATAAGATAATGTATAGATATATAATTATGAGATTTTTTGAAATTTTTTTAAGTAAACCGTATAGGGTAAATATTTATTTTATAAAATATTCAATTTGGTTATGTAGTTTGAAAAGTATTATATCTAAAAGTTAATAACCATATTTCTACTTCCATGTCCAAAAAAAATAATTTTTATATACTATAAATTTGTTTGTATTTATTAAAATATTCGTTATAGTTATTATTGTTTTTTTTTTTTATTATTTACTGTTAATATTATGCATATTTATGAAAAACAAGTTCCTAAATCTACGCATTAAAATATGCACAGTAAACACGTGTGTACAACGTGTACCTTTTCGACGGCTAGTTTTCGTACTCTTAACGTCTTGCTGAATAACTTTGTATAAAAGTAGACAGACATAATATTGATTGACGCACTATTTTATAAAAGAAAACTAATTGTATAAAATTGTACGACATTATTAATAGCTATCGATTCCTGTAGGTTAAGTATATTTAGTTAAAGTGGTCGAATGTGGATGAAAAGACGTGATAATGCCCCTTCTTGATATAAATTATCATATATCATATAATGTATAATATTATTATGTTTAAAAACAAAATTGAAATAGTACAAAGACATTTTTTTTTTTTGATTAAAATATTTTCATATACTTTTTTTCTTTTTCAATATTGCATACACATTACATGCCAATACAATATCTAGTGGTTGTTTTCCGGGTTATTATTTATGATGCCCTAGTTTTATTTTAAAACCCTCAACTTGTCATCACTAATATTTTAAAAATTAATAAAAAAAAGTATTTTTAATCACTTGTTCTTACGGTTTTATTGATTATAATTAAAATAGTATCTACCAATAAACTATAAAAATCTAACTAGTTAATGATATATTAATAAATTAAAGAACACTTTATAATAATAAGAGTAATAAGATGTATTAGAATTGAAAATAATTTAGAATATTTTATAGAATGTATTATTATCATGAATTTATAATAACATAAAAATATGCAATACAAATTTTATTTTATGTAGAGAATACAATATATAAATTAATATTCATATACACAATAAAAATAGAAAAAAACCAAAATTATTTTACTACGTCATAACTATTATTATACATTTAATCAAGGCTGGCTGAATAAATTAATTTATTGAAGTCGTTAAGTTAAGTAATTTAAGAAAAATGATGTTAATTTTTTATGACGTATATATGTTATATATTATAAGTTAAAATAAAAAAAAATAACTTGTTAAAAAATAAAATCTTTCTAATCAATATGAAAAACAGCATACCTATCTATAGAATAGATAAATTTATATATATATATATATATATATATATATATATATAAAGCTCAGAGTTATATGCCACTGTATGTAATATATTTTAAGTATTTAATATTTGTGAAAACATAGATAATTGTATATTACACACGTTGTTGTATACATAATACAATATACTTGTAGAAAAGTATTAAAATCAGTAGTCTTCTTATGATTATATTATTGTCTCTGGTTGCTGAATGGTGTTAAATTATTTTTAAAAATATATAACTTTACTATATTTCATTCATATAGTCGAGTTAATAATAAACACACACATATTATTTATAACAAGGAGAATCTGGAAAATTTAACAGTTTAAACAATAAATTAAATACGAAATTGACAAACTTTAAAGGTAGATTAAGGTTAGGTTAGATAAAATCTATGATGTTACATTAATAGGTTCTAAAAGAGATAATATAGAAACCAGGAAATTATATGTATATATATAATGGACATGTTAAATTGACTTCTGTCCACTAAAAATAATGTAAGATTTGTTACTATTATTTCATCAGTTTATATATAATAAAATCATAATAATGTATTGCATACGATAAAACATGCGTATACCACTATGCCGGACACCGGTAAATTTTTTGTAGACTAGCTGCGATGTACAATATGTTTGTTACATGCAATATGCGTAAGGTTGCGTTCTATTTTTCAACAGTATGGTCTGGCAATACTTCGTTTGTCCAACCGGTGTGTCGCGCAGGTATCGTCCTATCTATAAATAGATACATCCACTAAAGCTATTTGTTTTGGTTTTTTTTTACCAATCCGTTCGCTGTCAATCATTGCGTCCGTGGCCGTCGCCGAATGACAGCTCAGCTCGTACGCTGTATAGAATTACCCATTAAGCATTTGAAAATAATTACCGGCCATTTTTGGCCATGTCCGAGAAATGTCAAGTCCACTACCGAGGTTCCATGGTTCCATGGTGTCGCTAGTAGGTAAGAAGTAGATATGCCTCTATTATTTGGTCATATGGTTTAAATTTTTCAAAAAACATTTGTTGAGTGGATTCCAGACAATTTGGTTTTTAAAAACAAGCTGAATCAATGAAATAAAGTGATGTAGATAAGAACCTCTGGCTCTGGAGTTAAGACTCAAGAGAACTATAATTTTGTTATATGTTCAATTCTCGTTCTGAAAAGGCTAGAGTTGCATTGAATTGTGTTTATTTATTTTTTTTACTACCCAAGAAAAGTATTTCGTAAAAAAAAAAACCATAAAAATAAGCCCATCATAGATATATCTCTTTTATATATATCTTTTAGAATCTAAAATAAAGAGTATAGAAAAGTTTTACCTTGAGGACCAGTGATCTTTGAAAAACTCAAGAAACTACTGCTTTTGCAAAAAATCTTACTACAGAAATAATATTCAATAATAGTGGCGACTTTTCCACTACTAGAACAATAATTAATAGGTACATTCGTTTCGATTTCAGTTTTGTTTCTGCAATAAACTCTGCACTTCTATAATTATTATAGCTCCCGATCCCCAACTAACAACGTACAATGACAAAATACTTACGAACTCTCATTTTACGATACATCAAATATAGGCTATAACTGACCTAAGTTAATTAGTTTACTATTATACCGGTTCGTTAGAGACTGATATTATATCAAGTAATGATGACCGGACTCCGAAAAATTACGTTTTATGATAAATGTTTTGCTTAACGATCAATTTATCTTCGGTACAATGGATAATTTTTTTTTTGTATTGTGGTAATAGGTGACTATAATATATTATATACATTTTATTGTAAAACTTCCTATGGGGGGGGGAGGGGAATACAATTATTAGATGCGTGTTTTATTGTTAAACTTGCTTTTTTATAATATTTATCTTAACATTTTTCTAATCTTTACTAAGACTTTACATTTTAAGTAACATCAAAGTATTCCTTATATTTTTTTCAATGAGTGAATTAAAAAATCTAAGCTCTAATCTCTCAATTGAAATTGATATTGCAACGGAGATATTAAAAAAGAAATAACATTTTTAATACTATACTGTAACAATAAAAAATGATGAGCCACAGGTAACACTTATATTTTTATACTTTATTTCCTTATTTATATATTTAATCTCATTCTTTAGGCACCTAAAGATTCTACTTGTTTGCGTATTTGATTTGAACTGTTTTACTAAAAGTTTTATTTTTTTTTAGTTGCACAATTTGTAAAATTCATAAATTGACAATAAATATTGAAGCTACAATAAATATAATTTAATCGATAGATAATCCAATTTGAAAAATTACAATTTCAAAATCAATAAACTAAAAAGTTGACTGATTTAAAAAACGAGATTATGAATCACATGTAACTAGTAATACAAAATGATATTTAATTATTGCTTACCACGGTTTAAGGTCTATCTTAAATCGTGTTGTTTACTAAAATATATATAATTTTTTAAGGTTTTTTCACTCATATCAATAAAAACGTTTTTGTATGAAAAATAACCATATGCTGTGGTCAAAGCTTGTAATCTTATTTCTATAGTCTATACGATACAGAAGACAATATCGTCGTTATCGTCATAATGCGTCGTATTGTTTTTATTTTATATTTTTAATTTTTATATATATATCGTATATAGAACAGTTGAAATAATGGGTTTTAAAAAAATATGATAAAAGTTTTTGTTTTATTGATACCATAAAAATAAAAATAATAACGCAAAGCAAGTACTTCTGTAAGTTTTATGTATCGTGTATAATATTATTGTCTCTTATTAACACACTGCCTATGACTGTAGTTTATATGCTTCTTTTTTTTCAAGCAAGAACATTTTTCTATATAAAATTATCTTTTGAGTCATAATTACATAACTATCATCAATGGGACCAATTATCATTTACATTTAATTCTGAATTAGTATATCTAAATATATTTAGGATTTCAAATTTAATAGTTTTTCCCAAAATGTCATTAAAATTGCCTATATTAAACTCCTTAAAAGCCTTTAACGTTCTCTAAAAATATTTTCAGTAGTGTTAAATATTAAGTGCCTAAATAGTGTTTTTTTTTTATTATAAATATAAAACAAATAATTATTTATAAAATTGTTTCAAATATATCTCGTCATTGAGTATGTAACTATAATAGGTGTGTTAATTTTGAATTCAATGATGATGATTATGTATTAAAATAATATATAAATAATAAGAATACAATTTTTGTATTGTTATTTTTTTATATACAATTACATTTTTAAAATATTTAAATTAATTTTAATAGCTATTTATACAATCATTTCATACAATACCTACTAGGAGCTATTAAGTTTTATGTGATATTTTTATCAACAATTTATTCAACCAATCATATAATAAATTGTAATAATAATAATTGTATAATATTATAAACTATTTAAAAAAAAAGTATATGCTTCAATCTGTCTCATTTTCCAAATATCTTTGATTATTTTGAAAATTAATGTAAGATGATGATAAATAATACATACATATATTTATCATTTTCATCAAATTTTTTTTAATAATGTAAAAATTCTTAAAACAACTTTATTTAAATGGATTAGTCACCAAAAATTTACCCAGAAATATCCATTCGTTGAGTAGAAAAAGTGAATTACAATCTACTGTAACTACCATGTAAAACTTCTTCTTCTGACACTCTTTTGAGTTTTAATTTTTTTTATATTATGATGTCTGCATTTTATTATGTAAGAAAAAATAAATCTTGTACGAATTTGACATTATAATCGACAACCACTTGTATGTACTATTATTTTAACGATGTGTTTATACCATTATCGTAAAAATTAAAATTAAAACTATTGATGAGTCAAAATTAAGTTTATTTATGAATTATTTGAGGGGTTTTCACACGGTGATTTTTTGTCCAACACAGGGATCACCCCTATTATAGGATTTTAGATGTGTTTTTTGCCAATCAACCTGATTGATATAGTGAAGCAATAAGAATTCTAAAAACAGATTAAAATTTTTCATAGTCTTCTTGAGATCCATATTTTTTAGTTTTTACTTGTCCAAATATGAAATTTGACAACTTTTTAATTAATCTTTTAGATTCTGAACGAAGTGATGATTGTATTGATTTTACAATAATGTATGTTTTTGTTTTTGTCTATGTACAGCATAAATAGTCGAAATAATGCTTCAATTTCAAACTTTGGGAGTGGTTTCCGGGAAAAGGGAATATCCTTGGTGCATTATAGAGGTTAGAAGTAAACATTTTCCAACAGTTATAAAAGAAATAGAGAAAAACAAAAAAAAGTGACGGAAAAACGGAATTTTTTTTTTGAGTTATTTATAGACCATTGAAATTTTCGATAAATATCATTGGATTCAAATTTAACTCTCCTATAATATATAATAGTGATCTACACGGCACCTAATATACAGCAGAGCGGTACCCACTTACCCGCTTTTTTAATATAACGTTTTTAGAAATTTAGGGGGGAAATATCAAAAATGTGGGGAAATTGGTCTCAAGTAGACTTGACGATTTATATTCATATTTATTTTTACTTTTATATATTTATCAGGACGTTTGGCAAAAAACATGACGTCTAAAATCCTATATCATCCGTATGTTAGATAAAAACTGAATATCACCGGATAGAATCCCCTTAAAGATTTTTATCATCGATTTTGTTGTATTCTTCTACTATTACATCCATTACGTTTCGCGAATACAATAACAATTACCTAGGTAATAATTAAGTAAATTGACTGTTTACAGGCCTGTTAGTATATTTATACTTATAACCAATAACCATCTTGTTAAATAGTTATAGACTTATTACTCTGTATTATCCATGCATATATATAGTCGATAGACATAAATTAAGAATTTATTATTTTAAAATAATAGTAATGAAAAAAATACTAATGTATAGATATAAAATACAATAATAATTGTTATTTGTTCAGTTGTTCATATAATAAAGTATAAATAAACACATGCTTATACATAAAAAAAAAATAGTACCTAACTAAATATAATGTTTAAATAAACGATTCGGTTTTACAGTAGTAAAATATTTAAAAAGATTTTATGGGCCAGCATGATTGATGATAAAAAAAGCATCACTCTCCAGGAGGCATTTTATTTATAAATATATGGCTAAGACCAGATATTGGGTTTGGTATGATTGCTTGTTGTTTGTTACTGTTTTTACTTTATTCTATTCTATATATTATTAAAATGAATACTTATACCAGCTGTAGAAGATAGATTTTGTCGTTTTTATGCGACGTGGATTTTTTTATCTTTATAAAACACCAAACTAAAAAAGAAATATCAAATCTTATTTTTTTTTTAATTGTTATAAAATTCAATACCTATCATGAAAAAAAAATAAACATACACGCATAAATTTATGTCAACATTTAAAATAATATAAAAAAGTGTATTTTTAAAAATTATATTGTCAGGCACATTATATTCATACATTTTCCGTTGAACGTATCTGCATAAACCCATGTACTAGTATAGGTACTACTATATAATATGTATGGTTATTGGTTATTTTTGGTTGTATTTATATGATTTTATAGGTATAATATTATGGTTTGCATAAACTTAGGTACTTAAACATATACATTCATAAATATGTACATTAAGTTTATATATAAAAAAACGAGTTAAGTTAGAAATTAATATAATAAAGTGATTTAATGTTTAAAGTGTGTGTATTATATAATATTTATTTTTGTATTACTAGAATTAATATAGTTTAATATCGATATACGAGTACACACCTACCATAATATTATCAGTAATAATAATTATTATAATGGGACAATGAGTTGAAAATGTTGAAGTCGATCAAACCCAAATCAATGCGTGTGGATGTACACAGTTAATTTAATTTTAAACCATCAATAAGCCCATTTCTACTATACATTAAAACTTTACGGATAATTTAAATGCGTTCTTAAATAATTGGTTCACCACGAGTTAAAGCGTTATTTTTATCTTTTGAACGGTAATTTATGAAAATATTCATTGAAATACATCACATCACAATAATGATTAATAAATTGATTAATCATTATTATTATTATTGAATAATAATAATATTTCTGTAATTCACTTTTGTGACATAGGTACCTATCTAATAAAAAATAGGAAAATGAATATGACATACTAAACAAGGTTAATTATAAGTTGATGTTATTGTTATAATTTATAATTATAACAATAGAATTTACTGATAAAATACATAATAAAGGTTTTTCAATAATTTGAATTAATATATGTAAAATAAATTTCAATACATAAGTATTGAACATAAATATTTAATGTTGGTGAATATTATTTTATTTTTATTAAAAACTTTTTTACAGATTACCTAATGGACACTGGGCCTCACTGAGATAACTCATGTGGAGGTTCAGGATTATCTATGTCTTAACTTATTAATATTTCTTGTTAAGTGTTTTTTTTTTGGAAAAATTATAGACTAACCTGTAAATAATTATAATTTAAAACTTAAAAGCATGTTCATTTGACATTAAAATCGATACAATACTTGGTACTATAAATTAAGATATTAATTTATAGATAAAATATGGTATATAATTCTAATTATAGAATTAGAAACTCAAATCTTAAACAATTAATAGATAATATAAATTATAAAATTATATTTTATACATTATAGAATGTAATGAATATAAAATATACGCTGTATTCTCGTATTCTTAATAATTTTTAATTAATAAATTAATGATCTGTTTTCAATATTATTAATAATAAGTAAGTAAATAAATACCTATAAATTATAATATCTACCAATCTCTCTCTATATGTATAAAAATCAAAGAGAAGGGTATTTTCAAAAAATACTTGACCTATAAAATTGAAAATAGGTAAGTAGGTAATATAATATAGATAGACGATGTATGTTAAAAACGGTTTTTGCAAAATTTAACCCCTAAAGGCATTAAAAGGTTAAAATGGGTAAAAATTAAAAATGTCATTAAATACAATTTGTTTTGTTAATTTGTAAGTTATCTTGATAATATGGACAACAATAAAACATTAATTAATTATCATAAGTTATTAGTATTAAGGTAAATGTATGTATATTAAATAACATGTCGGATACATGGATTAAATTTGTGTCACACAAATATGATATCTTTAGATACCTCATTTGTCAAAAAAAATCATTAAATACTGGAATATAATATTGAATTGCCAAGAAAATTATCAAATATTGGATAATAACTCAGAATTTAGACATGTGTGGCTACTGTCAGTCATTAGATTTTACAAAACATTTTGATACGAGACGCATGCTGGGTATCTGACGAATGAGAGCTTCCATTTTAAAAATCATTGAAACGTCTGAAGAACTAGACACGGTGTAAAGCTGAAATTTTACGGCAGTGCTGATCAAGAACTAAAATTGATCTCAAAAGATCGGAATTTAATTACGATAAAAAATATGGTTACCAAACGTATCGCTATGTCGTGGTCGTTATTGGTTCAACGATTAATTTGTGCTTTAATTGTTATGCTTTGAGGTTTTCACTTCCGTTATACTAAACGTTATCATTAAACAACGGATATACCATGGGTATATTTTTTACGGTCAACGGAATACTCGCCAATAGCTAGTATAATATATATTTCACACATATATATAACATGTAGTTGTTACAAACTACACTATGGTAGTTGTAAAATACAATGTTATGATTAATATATAATTTGTATACTCCGCTTAGATACATTTGATTTATATTATAGGTAAGCACATTTTATGTTCATTTTCAATAGATATTAAGTGATATATTAGTCAAATTATACTTAAGTAGTAACATTTTTTTACATATTTTTTTATTTACTTAAGTGATTGAAATAAAGAACTAATTATAAAAAAAATATTTTTTTTTTTCAATTAGTTTCTATCAATAATAGTTTTTATTTGGTTCTAATAATAAAGTAAATAATGACTTATGTTTTTAAGTTGCAATATAATTATTTTAAAACAAAGATAAGTAATAATAAAGAATATGTATCATGTATGATCTAAAAATAAAAACTTAAATTATTTTTGATTGTTAACTGTTAGAGATAATTTTTGTACTAGAAAGCGATTAAATTCATTTTTTTAGATCAATAGAAATATCTAATTTATAATTGAATTGGTTATTTCAAAAATAATATTACTTGTCTTAATAATAATAATTTTTAAGGCAAATAGACTATACTTATAATTCTTAAAATTGTTTTGGAACTAAGTTACCAACATATTTTTATAGATGTGACAAAAATGCAATAATTATTGCAAATAATTATGATATCCATAAAGATCTACATTTTTTCTAACTGGAAGAAGATAATTATATTTTACATAATATAGTTAATACATTTTTATTTAGCTGATTATATGTATGTATATTATTTAATATTGTAGTATATAATATTCTTTAAAATATGCATGTTTAGTTAATTATATTTTTGTTATAATTGTATTAAGAGTTGTTTATTTGTTTATATTTAATTAAAAATATATTTCTTCTTTTATATTATACCATGTGATTTTGTTTGATTGTATTTTTGCCCTTTATATGTACTAAAATAAATATTTTGACTTTCAAAATATATTTTGTTGCATTTTATATTATTTATCTTTTATCTATATATTAGTTATGACTTGACTATGAGCCATTCATACAACTTTTTTGATTTTTATCAATATTTATTGAAAGAAAAATATTAACTGAAGCTAATGGAATAATTTAAATAGGTTTTCAAAAAATACTAATCGGTAAAGAATTTATTAAAAGGAATGATACAATATGTTAATCTATACTAAATATACAATACAAATAACACATTACACATAATATTATAGAGCATATTATTTGTTCTAATCGTAGAGTTTGGACTTGTAAACAATTATCAATGATTCTCATTGCTTGAAGCAGTCATAAGAGACTACCTGCAAATATGTCTAACGGCGTAATGGTAATAAATTAAAATTTATGTTTATTAATTATTATTTTAAAACTGCAATAAAAATTAAAATTAGTGTTGAATTAAAATAAGTTTTTTTAAAATAATATAACAATAATTTGTTTGAATATATAAATCATATTATATTATATTATTTGTATAATATATTACATATTTTTATTATGCAGGCACTTACCTACAACTCTTATTTCATTTATTTAAAATTTAAAATTTAAAATATACAATATTAATTATTTATTCACGATACATACAACACATTTAATAAGAAACCTTTCAACGCAATATAAATACTATTCAAATATTTATTATTTAATAGTGTAAAATAATTTTAAAATTTCAAAAGCCTTAATGTATAATTTAAAATTATATTATTGTTTGCTATTTTTTATTAGCTGAAGGTTTTTCATAATCTATCCGAATTTATGTTTTATATAGGTCATAGCATTTAAATATAAAGGATATATTTTAACTCAATTATTATTATTATTTTTTTTTTTTTAGCAAAGCTATTTATATATAATACGCATGAACACAATAAAATATAAAATGTTCATAATTATATTTCGTAGTTGGGAATTAGCAATTTATAGAGTTAATTTCATGGAGTTTATTCAAGAGGGTCATATGGTGCTGATAACCTGTCTGGCATTTATCATAAATAAAGATATTCGTTATTATTCGATAATTTAACATTTAAACAACGCATAGGCCATAGTTATATAAATGTAATAAATAACATTTTTTATTTTTTTTAAAAATATTTTAGAAGTACCAATACACGTGTTTCTTATTCATAAATTATAAATTTATAAATCATTTTTAAATAACGTAAACAGTTTACATACCTACATATCAGAAATTATATTTAATAAGTAATAACGTTAATGAAATAATTATCTTATTTACTGATTAACATTAACATATAGTAATAAATTACTTTACTGCCTTTACTACAAAATTCTACAGTAAAAAAAGACCATATATAGTGAAAAATAGTGGGCACAATGTGTAGTTACCATAATATTTATAGGTACCAAACAATTGTTCATTTTATAAGGATTTTTATCAATTTATACTTCTTATAATGACACTTTTTGTTTAAACTCCTGTAGAACCTATAATTTAGATAATATAATATTATTGTCTTTAAGTACAATATAGCTTTATTGACATAGAAATTATTACATTTTCACTATCTTTCATAAACCATCTTAACATTTATCACGTGTTATTTTGACTGATGTTTGTTTTTTTTAAGTTGTTCACAGTTTTTTTGTTATCGGTTTGACAATATAGTGTTATAATATTATTAATAGTTGAATTTTTTTCATATAAATAATGTATTGAAATTAGAAACTGTAAATATAAATATAGAATTGTTGGGTAGTACTGTAAGTAGTTAATATTTTAAATAATTATAAATACCTAATAGTTAATTCAATTATTCGAGAGTAGGTATTAACGGTTTCATTTTTATATCACTCGTGTAAAGAATAATTTATATATATAATGATACAAAATATATAGGTTATTCAGGTTATTGTACTAAATATTTAACTGCAGTAGTCTAACAAAAAAATTAACTGTTATAAAAATGTTTATGGATTAAATAATATATATTATTCTGAAAATGTTTTAAAATTATAAATATTGAATTTTATATTTACAATATTAGAGTGATTCGTTTAATACGACTTAAGTTAGACACGTATCACTTTTATCTTCTATAAAAGTATTACAAACAAAAATCATAGATATTTTGATGAAATATTATAATAGATTAGTATAGGGCTATGCATTTAATATACTATACAATATACAAGTTGCTGTGATTGCAGTTTAATATATAATAAAAAAAAATATTTAAACAATTAAAAAAAAAAATTAATAATGCAAAATAAAATTTTTTAACATAATTCATACATTGTTAATGAAAAACTACGTTTTACGATAAAGTAAAAAAAAATAATTTTGATACAAATTAACTATCTTCTTAATAATTAGTGGATTGTAGGTAATCAATATATTATTTTAAATTCATTTGATTTTAAAAATTTGTAATTATAAAAATAATATCTATTTATGTAGGTATTTAATTATATATGAACTAAAAAATGATCAATTTTATCTTCAACTAAATGTTAAAACACTTTACTAATTGTATTTATTATTCTACTATATTGTGACGTATGATTAAAATCAATCAATTTCATGTATAATAAAACTAATTGATTTTACTTATGATGGCTTACATCTACCTACCAACGTCATAGTTACATTGAATTTCCATATTATAAATTGAAAAAGCACCGTTCACAAATAATATAGTTTAATTTGGTTATAAATTTAAATTTAGTCTATATTATAATATTATTATATAAACTATAATCTAAATTTACTAAATCTTATTTACGCAATGAAACAGAGCATAATAGCATATGCTTGCTAATACAGGTATTGATGATTAAATAAAAAAAAAATGAATATTCTATAATGATATAGGTTATAGGACATAGATACCTATATGTTTATTACGTAAAAATACTATAAAATTTTAACTAATATACCTAACATATTTATTTTTTTGGTTAAAATAATTTGATAAATTAAATTATGTGTTGATTCAATCAAAGAAAATTCTGTGTAGGTATCTATCTATAATCGACCATACCTACTCTTATATTCTTGGTCATTATTTAGCGAGCCAGACTTAACGTAAAAATTATAGATTATTAAATTATTTTAAGTTAAAATTAAACGTTGTGTGAAAACTCTACGCGTTAATTAAAACATGTTGTTTAAAGATTTCATCATGAAATATTACTGGCAACAGTTTCTGGATGCAAATATTAATAAGAAAAATGTTCAGATGCAGTTATGACTTTAGACTCATTTTTCTGTCACGGTTGCCACCGCAGATGAGATAAAAGTACGCATATTATCAAGAAATAAAGAACTAAAATGTACAATGAAAATTGTTTTTATCACTTAAATTTATTGGATTTTTTTTTTATTCAACTTAAAAATTAAGTGCCTTTTGTATTTTTGGTAATTTAAATTATAACTGAATATTTTTAGTTACATTTTTGATTTGCTAATTTTTTTTTTATTATTTATAAATGTTAACATGTGTTATGTAAACAGTAAACAACAATTTTGTCTTCAATACAATGATAAATACATTCGTCGAATTATTTTACGGAATATATCTATAGATACAGGAAAATATAAACCACCTAATTGGTAGCAACTTTGGAAACTATATAGAGATATATACATTAATAAAGCTGTTATATGACTTATCACAATTAATCTACAACAAAATAAAAACAAAAGTTTTAAATAATTCTTTAAAATTCTTGAACTCTTTACTACATTTTGTATATTATACATATTATTCAATCTAAACACAATTTATATTTAAAGTAAAAATAAATTTTAAATTATACTAAGTCTTGAAATATATTTTTATTAATGTGAATATGAGATACCTACTGGTAATAAGTTTGTAGTTTTAAATAATTAAATTACATATACCTACATTAAGTTCCATTAAAACATTTAAAACCAATCTGTTATTTAAGTGATTTTTTTACCGAACAAATTTAAGGTTTAACGAAACACTTATGTGTGCCATTGATTATAGAATAAAATATATACCCAATAATGTTTATTCTGTAGACTGTAATGCTTATACCAATAATTAGTTTATTGAAAAATTATTGTATTACAACAACCTAATTTATCTCAACCTTGGAACTGCCATTCGTATTTATTTTAGAAACTCAGTCAAAGGACGTTTTAAAACACAACATCATGTTATTAATTATTATAATAAAAAGATTAAATAAAATTGATCTAGGTACCTACTCAATATTCAAACGGTTTATTTTTTTTATATTTACACAATTTTTTTTTTTAATATTTTCAAGAAAAAGTTAATGTTATATAAAATGTAAATAAGAATAGAAAATAAAAACCAATAAAATAATATTGATGACACTGACATCTCCTCAAACTTATTTTCTAGCTACTGCGTTGATTACAAACGTGTAGGTACAGGTGTAAAAGCAAATACTGTTAAAAACATCTTAAATTCTAAAATAAAAAAAATCCAACAGTCTAAGCAGGTGCTTGTTATAAAAACAAAAAATTAACATAAATAATCTCGGTTGTACGAGGATTATGACATGATTTAAACTCAACAGATTATACCGTTTAGTCTGTAGTAACGGGTGATAGATGACGAGGTGTATGAACAGTGTTGCGTATGACTACTGGATAAGTATATAAAGATTACTGATTGTGGCATATATACAAGTTTTACGTGCACTGTGTGTATATTCATAAGTTTTTTTTTTATTACTATTTACTATATTTTTACCAAGAAAAACCCCAAACGAATTAACAATATAGTCGTACTAGCGTAGGACGTTCTGTAACCAGTGATGGTTGGTGTGAGGTCGAAGCTTTAGTTCTGTGCGTTTTATTATTTTTAAGTTAAATATTTGATATATATTTAGTATTTACATAATAGTATTTTTCGTCAGTGTAAATATATTATTAATACTATAGAGCAAGTGATGAGACATAACTTAAGAATAATTTATTCTAAGCAAAGATTTGTTATTTTTTCGTCCAACAAAAGTTACATCAAATACCTATTATACCACAGTAATGTTGTTTAACTAATAGGTTGTAATAAAATAATTTAAATTGTGAATTGTTAAAGCTATTTAAACATAATTTCAATTGTTGCATTATTAATATTATAAAAACAATTTTATCTTTCAGACTGGTCTTATTAAGTCGAGTTCGATTTTCTTTTAAATATTTTTGTATTGTATCTATATATAATATGTACGATTATTGCATAGCTGCTGATTACTAGATAAAAGTAAATATTAATGAAATAGTCAATAGTGTTGGCGTTATCTTTAAATGGATCTTCTATCTTAAAAAAAAAATCCATAGGTAATTATACATATATTTATATTATGTTATCAAATTCGATTTCAATATTTGCTATGCGTATATACTGTATAGAATATATATAAATAACGGTTTGGGTGTGTTTAAAAAATATTTCATTAAGCATGATAAGATGATAAAGTAGTATAATTCAAGGTCTGTAGACATTTATTATATTAACTTATTAACTAATTAACTTATGTATAATAATAAATGACAAATATAATACATTTACATAAAATTATAAAAATAATGAAAATAAACTTTTCAACGATTAATCGTATTAGTGTTCTGTGAATGAAATGATAATTTATATTTATTTTTATATAACAATATGAAGTAATCTAGATATGTATGTTTATAAATAAAAATAGTTTGTAATAAGTTGTCATAGAATTGTCGTTATTATATCCAATAACTATCATATAATATAATATTGTACCTACTATATAATATTATAATATATTATAGATACATACATAAATGTTGTACCAATGTACATTGTACATGTAGACAACATATCATATTATTATCGTTAACTTTTAAGTCCTCTTTAAGGTGTCACATAGATATATTTCACTATCGTATATTCTTAATCATTGACGACAATACAACAATATAGTAATGCAATTCCATCAGTATAAAACTCTTATAACTATAATAAGAAGCCTCTAAAGCATACCAGCGTTATAGTTAAATCTTGAAACAATGATAGAAATTTAAAATGTTTAGTCTGTTTACTGTGAAGTATAATTAAAACATGGCTTAATGGCTGTAATACTCACGGAAAAAACATTATCTGTTAAGTATCAAGAGGAGACACAAGTAAATGAAATATAATTTTATACTAAATTATGTATAAACATATATATTATAATATGCTATATTGTATATACGTAGTTAAGTAAATAGCTAACTATTGTACTTATATTTACTTCTAATACTATTAACTAAATATCCTGACATCCTAATAAAGAAAAAATAAAATAGAGTGTATATAGTGTATACATATCTATACCTAACATAATAACAACACAATTAATGATCTTCCAACAGTCTTGAAATAATTATGTATCTAAATATTTTAAAATCAACAATATATTTTAGATTCTGAGCGGGCTATGAATGTATTGATTTTACAATATTGTGTGTGTGTGTTTTTTTTTTTTTTTATGTCTGTGTACACGAGAAGAGTCGAAATAATACTTACTTCAATTTCAAACTTTAAGGGTAGTTTCCGATAGCAAAATGAATCTAGTTGGTGCATTGGGGAGTCATTTTTTGGATTTCCCAATAGTTTTCAAAAGCGTCGAGAAAAACCAAAAAAAAAAAAAAAATTAAGGAAAAACGGGAATTTTTACGTAAAACCAGTTTTAGATCAAATCGATTTTTTTATATGGTTGTGATTCAAAAAATAAACACTATAAATACTTGAAATTTTCACCAAATATTTATGTCAGTGTTATGTATATACAGTTAAATTTTCAAAAATGTTTGATTTTTTTTGAGTTATTTATAGAAATTTTCGATTTTTATGAGAATTTTTTTTTGAAGTGTCGATAAAAAAATTTTGGATGACTAAAAAATTTTGAAAATTTAATACAAGGTTCCTTATGAGCTTTTCTTATTGTAGCTAAAAAAGATTAAAAATCGTTAGCCACATTTTTTTTTTATAAACGTTTATAGTTCAAATTTTTACGAAATCTGTCAAAAATGCGTATATTTGCAAGTCATTTTGAAGTTGAAAAATCATAAAATGGTTTGTGTTAATAACTAAGGATTAAAAATACAACACTAAGTTTTTCATAAGTTTTCCCTCAAGTATCTATATAGAAAACTCGAAGCATCATTATAGAAAAAATGTTAAACCTTTTTTTGAGCTATTTATAGACAACTGAAATTTTAAATTTTTCTGAAAATTGTTTATTTAAGTGTCGATAAAATTTTTTTTTGCCCAATCAAAATACTTGAAAATTTAATACAAAGTTCCTCATAAGTTATTCTTATAGTGATTAAAAAATTATAAGAATACATAGGCACAATTTTTTTTTATTAGCATTTGAAGTTCATATATTGACAAAAATTTGTCAAATTCCTGAATATTTGCAAATTATTTTGTAAGTATAATTCATAAAAGTGTTTGTATAAGTAGCTTAGAGTTGAAAATTGAATACAGGGTTTTTCATAAGTTTAGCTTACAATTATTATAAAAGAACTTAAGTATTGGTGTATTCAGGCCATTAAGACATATAAACCACCTTTTTCACCAACCACTGGAAATTATATTCTAGACTGACAGATCATCTTCGTTCAAAATCGTTTTTCGTATGCAATGATACCCAGAGCTGTGCCCTTAAAATTTAGCGCCCGGGGCAAAATCAAAAATATTAGCTACCTTATATTCTAAAACAATATTTTTGTCGCCCTCTTTAAACAGTTTAAACCATACAAACGGGGCACATGCCCCCTAGGCCACCCCACGGCACAGCTCTGATGATGCTATCATTGGATTCAAATTTAACACTCCTATAATATATAATAATGATCCATACCGCACCTAATGTACAGCAGAGCGGTACCCACTTACCCACTTTTAGATTCTGAACGAAGTGATGAATGTATTGATTTTACAATGATGTGTGTTTTTATTTTTTATTTTTTGTGTCTGTCACCACGTTTTGGAGCAGTAAAAGTGCTTCGATTTTAAAAAGTGACACCTGTTTCTGGTAGGAAAGTGAATCAAGTTGGTACTTTGGGGGGTCAAAAGTAATAGCTTTCAAAAGCGTCAGGAAAAACCCTAAAAAAGTAACAGAAAAACGGGAATTTTTACGTAAAACCAGTTTTCGACGAAATCGATTTTTTTATATGGTTGTAATTCAAAAAATAATCACTGTAAATACTTGAAATTTTCACTAAAGGATTATGTCAGTGTTAAATATATACAGTTAAACTTTCAAAAAAATTTGACTTTTTTTGAGTTATTTATAGACAACTGAAATTTTAAATTTTTTCTGAAAAAATATTTTTGAAGTGTCGATTAAATTTTTTTGGTCAAAATATATTGAAATATCAAAATATTTGAAAATTTAATGCAAAGTTCCTCATAAGTTGTTATAGTAATTAAACAATTATCAGAATACATAGGCACAATTATTTTTTATTAGCATTTGAAATTCAAATATTTACGAAAGTTCGTCAAAACCATGAATATTTGCAAATTATTTTGTAGGTATAATTCATACAAATTTTTGTATAAGTAGCTAATAGTTGAAAATTTAATACAAGATTTTCCATAAGTTTAGCTAATAATAATTATAAAAAAACTTAAATTTTGATGTATTCAGGCCATTAAAACATAAACCACATTTTTCACCAACTACTGAAAATTATATCCTAGGCTGACAAATCATCTTCGTTCAGAATCGTTTTTCGTATACAATGATAATTATCATTGGATTCAAATTTAACTTTCCTATAATATATAA